>JADRCD010121690.1:0-48057 GCA_019843815.1 Montemys delectorum
TTGTGGCTTCATTTTCATAAACTCTAGAAAGTCTTTAATTTCTTTCTTTATTTCTTCCTTGACCAAGTTATCATTGAGTGGAGTGTTGTGAAGCTTCCATGTGTATGTGGGCATTCTACTGTCTATGTTGTTATTGAGGAGCAGCCTTAGTCCATAGTGATCTGATAGGATGCAAGGAATTATTTCAATCTTCTTGTATCCTTTGAAGCCTGATTTGTGACCAATTATATGGTCAATTTTGGAGAAGGTACCATGAGGTGCTGAGGAGAAAGTATATCCTTTTGTTTTAGGATAAAAAGTTCTATAGATATCTGTTAAATCCATCTGTTTCATAACTTCTGTTAGTCTTACTGTGTTTTTGTTTAGTTTCTGTTTCCATGATCTATCCATTGCAGAGAGTGGGGTGTTGAAATCTCCTACTTTTATTGTGTGTGGTACAATGTGTGCTTTGTGCTTTACTAAGGTTTCTTGTATAAATGTAGATATCCTTGTATTTGGAGCATAGAGGTTCAGAATTGAAAGTTCCTCTTGGTAGATCATACCTTTGATGGATATGAAGTGTCGCTCCTTATCTTTTTTGATCACTTTAGGGTGAAAGTCGATTTTATTTGATATTAGAATGTCTACTCCAGCTCTTTTCTTGGGAGCATTTACTTGGAAAATTGTTTTCCAGCCTTTTATTCTGAGGTAGTGTCTGTCTTTTTCACTGAGGTGTGTTTCCTGTATGCAACAAAATGTTGTGTCCTGTTTATATACCCAGTCTGATAGTCTATGTGTTTTTATTGGGGAATTGAGCCCATTGATATTAGTAGATATTAAGGAAAGTAATTGTTGCTTCCTCTTATTTTTATTGTTAGAGTTGGGATTCTGTTCATGTGGCTATCTTTTAGTTTTGTTGGAAAATTATCTTCTTGCTTTTTCTAGGATGTAGTTTCCCTCCTTGTGTTTAAGTTTTCCATTTAGAGATTTTCCATTGAAGAGATGGATTTGTGGAAATATATTGTGTAAATTTGGTTTTGTCATGGAATACTTTGGTTTCTCCATCTATGGTAATTGAAAGTTTTGCTGAGCATAGTAGTCTGGGTTGGCATTTGTGTTCTCTTAGGATATGTATGACATTAACCCAGGACATTCTGGCTTTCATAGTCTCTGTTGAGATGTCTGGTATAATTCTGATAGGTCTGCCTCTATATGTTACTTGACCTTTTTCTCTCACTGCTTTTAATATTCTTTCTTTGTTTTGTGCATTTGGTGTTTTGACTATTATGTGGTGGGTGGAATTTCTTTTCTTGTTCAGTCTATTTGGAGTTCTGTAGGCTTCTAATATTTTCATGAGCATCTCTTTCTTTAGGTTAGGGAAGTTTTCTTCTATAATTTTGTTGAAGATATTTACTGGCACTTTAAGTTGTATGTGTTCACCTGCTTCTATACCTAATATCCTTAGGTTTGGTCTTCTCATTGTGTCCTGGATTTCATGGATGTTTTGGGTTAGTAGCTTTATGAATTTTGTGTTTTCTTTGACTGTTGTGTCAATGTTTTCTGTTATCTTCTACACCTGAGATCCTCTCTTTTATCTCTTGTATTCTATTGGTGATCCTTGCATTTATGTTTCCTGCCATCTTTCCTAGGATTTCTATCTCCAGAGTTGTCTCTGTGATTTCTTAATTGTTTCTACTTCCATTTTTAGGTTTAGATAGTTTTGTTCAATTCCTTCACCTGTTTGTTTGTGTTTTCCTATAATTCCTTAAGGGATTTTTGTGTTTCCTCTTTAAGGGCTTATACCTTTTTCCATGTGTTCTCCTGTATTTCTTTAAATATAGGAGTTATTTATGCTCTTCTTAAATTCCTCCATCACCATCTTGAGGTATGATTTTTAGATCCAAATCTTTCTTTTCTGATGTTTTTGGATATCCAAGACTTGCTGTGGTGGGAGTACTAGGTTCTGATGAAGCTAAGTAGTCGCGGTTTCTGTTTGTAAGATTCTTGTATTTGCCTTTCACCATCTATAGATATCTGGTATTAGATATTCTTGCTGTCTCTGTATATTGTTCCTCCTGTGGGTCTGTAAACCTGTGTCAGCACTTCTGGGAGATCAGCTCTCCTCTATTAAGCCCTGTGTGCACAGATCTGTGGATAAGTAGTCCCTCCTGAGTCCTGGAGGACTCAGTCCTGAGTCAGAACAAACCCTGGAGACAGGCTCTTCACTTACAGGAAAGGTGCAGAGAGGGCTGTAGTTCAGCAGTCTCTCCTAGGTGTAGAAAGAGGTAGAAAGGATCCTACACAGACTACCCTGTCACTTCTGAGGCTTGTGTCTCCCAGCTGGACCTGCCCAAGTCTCTGCGTTGGAGCACTTCCTGGATGCAAGTTCTCCAATTGCCAGGAAGGGGCAGAGAGGGATTTGGATGAGCAGTTTCTCCTAGGTATAGATGGAGGTAGAATGTATCCTTTGAAGGTTACCCTGCCACTTCTGAGGCCTGTGCCTCCCAGCTGGACCCACATTAGAAAGTCACCAGAGAGAAAATGGTGAGTCCCTGGGTTGGAGCACTTCCTGGAGGCCAGCTCTCCACTTTCAGGGAAGGGGCAGAGTGTGCTGTTGATCAGCAGTATCTCTGACAATATTCGCCCATGTGTTCCTCGAAGCAGTGCTGCCAATTACAAGATCTGCAGAAGTACTGCAACCTGGATGCTGTCAATAAACCTTTAGTCTATAGTCCAACGCCCAAGAATGGTCATCAGCAGCTCTGAATGGAAGTTCAAGGATCTAGCAGTTGCTCAGTCCCACAAGGCAAGCAGGCAAAGCAGAGAGAGGGCATATTTCTTACTCAATAAAAGAATAAAAAAGAAAATCATGATGATACATAATAAAAATATCACTGGGAATCCACATCCCTGACTTAAATCTGTATTACAGAGCAATTGTGATAAAAAGATGCATGGTATTGGCACAGTGACAGGCAGGTAAATGAATAGAACAGAATTGAAGACCCAGAAATGAACCTACACAACTGTGGTTACTTGATCTTTGACAAAGGAGCTAAAACCATCCAGTTGAAAACACAGCATTTTAAACAAATACTGCTGGTTCAACTGGGGGTCAGAACCTAGAAGAATGAACATCAATCCATTCTTATCTCCTGGTACAAAGCTAAAGTCCAAGTGCATCAAGGACCTTCACATAAAACCAGATACACTGAAACTGTTAGAAAAGAAAGTGGGGAAGAGAACATGGGCACAGGGGAAAATTTTCTGAACAGAACACCAATGTCTTATGCTCTAAGATCAACAATAGACAAACAGGACCTCATAAATTTGTAAAGCTTCTGTAAAGCAAAAGACACTGTCAATAGGACAAAGCAGCAACCAACAGATTTGGAAAATATCTTTACCAATCCTATATCTGATAGAGGTCTAATATCCAGTATATAGGAAGAACTCAAGAAGTTAGGCTCCAAATAACCCTATTAAAATGGGGTACAGAGCTAAACAAATAATTATCAACTGAGGAATACCAAATAGCTGAGAAGCTCCTAGAGAAATGTTCAACATCCTTAGTTATCAGGGAAATGTAAATCAAAACAATACTGAGATTCCACCTCTTAACTGTCAGAATGGCTAAGATCAAAAACTCAGGTAACAGCAGACGCTGGTGAGAATGTAGAGAAAGAGGAACACTCCTCCACTTTTGGTGGGATTGCAAGCTGGTACAACCACTCTGGAAATCAATCTGGTGGTTCCTCAGAAAATTGGACATAGTACTACCTGAGGACCCAACTCTACCTCTCCTGGGCATATACCCAAAAGTTGCTCCAATATATAACAAGTACACATGCTTCATTATGTTTATAGCAGCATTATTTATAATAGCCAAAAGCTGCAAAGAACCCAGATGCCTATCAACAGAGGAATTGATACAGAAAATGTATTACATTTACACAATGGAATACTACTCAGGTATTAAAAACAATGAATTCATAAAATTCTAAGGAAAATGGATGGGATTAGAAAATATCACCCCCAATGTGGAAACCCAGTCACAAAAGAATACACATGGTATGTACTCATTGATAAACAGATATTAGCCTAAAAACTCAGAATATCCAAGATAGAATCCACAGACCACATGCAGCTCAAGAAGGAAGAACAAAGTGTGGATGTTTTAGTCTATCTCTGAAGGTGAAACAAAATACTCAAGGGAGGAAATACTGAAACAAAGTGTGAATTAGAGTCTGAAGGAAAGGCCATCCAGGGACTGCCCCACCTGGGGACACTTCCCATATACAGACACCAAACCCAGACACTACTGTGGATACCAAGAAGTGATTGCTGACAGGAGCCTGTTATAGCTGTCTCCTGAGAAGCTCTGCCAGAACCTGACAAATAAAGAGTTGGATGCTTGCAGCCAACCATTGGATTGAGCACGGGGTCTTCAATGGAGGAAGCACTGAAGGAGCTGAATATCACTGGATTCTGAGACTCTAGAACATTTGTTGAAATAGTTGGGGATAGGGGATAATCTGAGTTTGACCTACAAATTCCAAATCATGAATATTTGTGCAAAAACTACTCCTTTAATAGTTAAGTATTAAGTGACCTCAAATTTGTTTTTAACTCTGACTCTGTGTTCCAGCAGAAGTCCCCCTCTCTTAGAATGTGAATGAGCTGTATTTATATTAACATGCACAGATATGTATTTAGAATTCTTGTAAGTTGGTCAAGATATTATTAAAACACTTTTGATACAACTTATTTACCAACACAATTTATGTGCCTGTTAATTGCAATAGGTTCTGATATTGTACATAAATGCTTGTTCTGATATTTACTTCCTTCACAGTCTCAGTAACACAGGGATGTTCACACAACCAGCAGTTCCACGTTACTACCTTATTCCACAGTCCCTGAGCATAGGACTTCTTACATAGTGTTGGCCTTTTATTGCTGGAAATATGTCTACCCTTAAGTGTGGTTAATAGACCAAATGTTGCTACATTAGATAAAGCTAATTTCCCTTTGAAAGCCAGTGTCTATTTTAGAAACTTCTTGGTTAAGGGTGAGAACCTGAGGCCATGCTCTTCTATCAACACTGGGTCTCCATTTGGACTGATTCTGTGCATACCCTGTGCATGATGTCACAGTCTCTGGAGGTTCCTATGTGCAGGAGTCCTGCTTTGTCTGGAAGACAATTTCTTTGGTGCCAGCTCCTCTGGCTCTTTTTGTCTATTCAATATTTAAATTCTTTCTCAGAATTGAGGTTTAATTGTGGAGGTATTGTGTGAAACTTAGAGCAACTGCAATACCTCATACTTTTGTGGCACCAATGAGGACTCTATGACCATTAACTCATAATGTGTTATCCTGTGACTGGCACTGAGATTTTAAATTAATAACTCATGTCTTGTGGAAGCCTGACTGTCTACAGATGTAGGTACCTCTATTCAAATATACCTACATCAAAATAAAACACACAGTTCACCCTTCTACTTTCTATTTGGTTTTCTGTAAGCATGTATCACATATAACCATAGAGCATGACCAGACACAGACCACTGAGGCAATACAAATCACTAAACTGAAAATGTTATCTGCATATCAAAAATTTTCATAGATTTACCTTGAATTTATTATTTTTGATAAAAATATTGTATCACCATATCCACAAATGCTATGATAATCTGAACATAAAGTTAGTCCATCAACACATAGGTATTCACAAATATATACTAGGCAACTAGGAACTGTTCATTATTTTTCAAGAGTTTGTCATAGAACTAAAATTGTAATATTTGTCTCTTTTTACGCTGTAATGCACATTGTTTTACTTCCAAGATCCCTACTTTTATTGAAAAACTCTGGATTTCATCGTACCTTTCTTCTAATACTTAACTTTGATGTTTCCTCCACCATTGTCTTATTCTCCATTTCCCAGCACTATTTCATGTATGAAAAATTCTGCCTCATCTCTATGCATTCTCTGCATTCATTTTATCTCTATTTCATTATATCATTTCCTGTAACTTGTTGGACCCTTATCGGCCCATGTGGCCAATTTCTACTCTCTTGGCTTCTTTTTTTTATTAGCTATGTTCTTTATTTATATTTCAAATTTTATCACCTTTCCTCATTTCCCCTCTGAAAACTCCCCTATCTGATTCCCTTTACTTGCTCACTAACCTATCCATTCTCACTTTTCTGTCCTGGCATTCTTCTACACTGGGGCACCAAGCCTTCACAAAACCAAGGGCCTCTCCTCTCATTGATGTACCACAAGGCTATCCTCTGCTACATTCGAAGCTGAAGCCTTGAGTCCCTCCATATGTATTCATTGGTTGGTGGTTTAGTCCCTGGGAGCTCTGGGTGTACTGGTTGGTTCAAATTGTCGTTCCTCCTTTGAGGCTGCAAACCCCTTTAGCTCCTTGGGTCCTTTCTAAAGTTCCTCCATTGGGGACCCTATGCTCAGTTCAATGGATGGCTGTGAACATCCACTTCTGTATTTGTCAGGCACTGGCAGAGCCTCTCAGGAGACAGCCATATCAGGCTCCTGTCAGCAAGAACTTGTTGGCATCCACAATAGTGTGTAACTGTATAGGGGAAGGATCACCAGATAGGGTAGTCTCTGGATGGCCTTTCCTTCAGTTTCTGCTCCAAATTTTGTCTCTACTACCATGGGTATTTTGATCCCCCTTCTAAGAAGGACCAAAGTATCCACACTGTGGTCTTCTTTCTTCATGAGCTTCATGTGGTCTGTGAATTGTATTTGGGTATTCTGAACTTCTTGGCTAATTAATATCCATTTATCAGTGAGTGCATACCATGTGTGCTCTTTTGTGATTGGGTTACCTTACTCAGGATGATATTTTCTAGTTCCATCCATTTGAATAAGAACTTCATGACTTCATCATTTTTAGTAGCTGAGTTGCATAAATGTATCACATTTTCTGTATCAGTTTCTTTGTTGAAGGACACCTGGATTCTTTGTAGCTTTTGGCTATTATAAATAATGCTGCTATGAATATAGTGCAGCATGTGTCCTTTTTACATGTTGGAACAAATTCTGGGTATATGCCCAGGACTGGTATAGCTGGGTCCTCAGGCAGTACTATGTCCAATTTTGTGAGCAACTGCAAAACTGATTTCCAGAGTGGTTCTACCAGCTTGCAATCCCACCAAAAGTGGAAGAGTGTTCCTCTTTCTCCACATCCTCATCAGCATCTGCTGTCACCTGAGTTTTTGATCTTAGCCATGCTGACAGTTAAGAGGTGGATTCTGAGGGTTGTTTTGATTTGCATTTCCTGAAGACTAAGGATGTTGAAGTTTTATTTAGGTGCTTCTCAGCTTTGGTATTCCTCAGTTGAGAATTCTTTGTTTAGCTCTGTACCCTATTTTTTAAAAAACCTTTATTGCATTATGATGAGAAAAGTTACATGATTTCAATTTATCTGAATTTGTTAACATTTAAAAATGTATTTTAAGTAAATAGAATTAAATCACATTCTTGTTTCCCTTTTGTACCCAAACTCCTCCCACAAACATCCCCTTCAAACCTACAATATCTTTTTTTGTCATATTCCTTAAAATTTATAAAATATTATAACAATAAAAATGAGTATTATAAAAGTTTTTTGATACAAAACAACAATCAATTTAACAGTCTTATGTAGATGCTTGTCTACAGCAATACAGAAAATACATAAGTTTTTCTCAATATAAATTTTAAATTACTCCAAACATATTAACTGTATATTTTAAAATAATACATCACTACTAATATTTTCTTAAATGAACATAAACATATAAAGTCTTTTTGCTTGTTTGTTTGTTTTGTATTTAGTTGAGTTTAAAATCTTAGCTCTTAATGTGATATAAGCCCAAAATAAGAACAATTTTTAGAAATTGGATTTCATTGTAATAAGGCTGTACTTCAACGACCCTCACATCACCAAAGGATTTTACCTCCATTGTAGCTAAGCTGAGAGTTGACAGTTCTGTTGCACCAAGAAATGAATTGTAGGCATGATTTTTGGATACAGACTTTCTGCTATGGTAAAGACTATTTGACTTGAGTGAGTGACTTTATTCTCAGCCCACCAAGAACAGGTTACATTCATTTAAGAAATGGTGTGTGTATATTAAGATGGTCTATCCATAAAGTCATTCACCAACTATTTCAATGAACAATGGTTCTGCTTAGAGGGTGGCACAGACATTAAGTGCAGGTAAGAATGTGGTTCATTAGCTGTGATTATTTGGAAAAGCATTGATCTCAGAGAAAGAGTAGCTTATAAAGTCCTCTTCTTCAAACTTGATACAAGAGCTACAGATGTCAAACAAAGCATTCAGTCTCACTCTTTTTTGTTCTCTTTCCTATAAGCCACCTCCCAAGTTAATTGTCTATGTCTCCCTTGGGTATATAAATAATTTTGAAATATGTAAGCTGTTCTGAAAACCATAGTATAGTGTAAAAACATGAAATAAACAATCCTACTAATAAAGAGGCTGAGATAGGAGAAGCAAGATTTCAAGACCCTTATGTTGTACATAGCAAGACACTGTCACAAACAAGCTGAAAGTGTATATAGATTGTACAATATTGGACCTATTTCTCCAATTACTAAATTAGAGATACCATTGGATGATAATCAACAAATTTCTAATTCTTCATATTTTTGGATTTCAATCGATTATGTTGGTAATATTTTTCATATTAAGATATTAAGAAAAGGTAATTGTCATTTCCTGTTGTTTTTGTTGTAAGAGGTGGAATTAGATTTCTGTGGATTTGTTGAAAGATTACTTTCTTGCTTCTTCTAGGGAGTAGTTTTGCTCCTTATGTTGATTTTTTCTATTCATTATCCTTTGTAGGGATGGATTTATGGAAAGATAATTGTGTAAATTTTGTTTTGTTATAGAATATCTTGTTTTCTCCATCTATGGTAATTGAAAGTCTTTCTGGGTATAGTAGCCTGGGCTGGCATTTGTGTTCTTGTAGGGTCTGTATGACAACTGCCCAGGACCTTCTAGCTTTCATAGTCTCTGGTGAGAAGTCTGGTGTAATTCTGATAGGCCTGCCTTTATATGTTACTTGCCTTTTTTCCCTTACTGTTTTTAAAATTCTTTCTTTGTTTAGTGCACTTGGTGTTATTATTATTATGTGTCAGGAGGAATTTCTTTTCTGGTCCAGTATATTAGAGATTCTGTAGGCTTCTTGTATATTCATGGGCATCTCTTTCTTTAGGTTAGGGAAGTTTTCTTCTATAATTTTGTTGAAGATATTTACTGGCCCATTACCTTGGGAATCTTCACTCTCTTCTATACCTATTATCCTTAGGTTTGGTCTTCTTATTGCATCCTTGATTTCCTGGATGTTTTGGGTTAGGAGCTTTTTGCTTTTTGCATTTTCTTTGACTGTTGTGTCAATGTTTTCTATGGTGTCTTCTGCCCCTGAGATTCTCTCTTCTATCTCTTGTATTCTGTTGGTGATTCTTGCATCTATGACTCCTGATTACATTTTTTTGTTGGTTTTCAGGACAGGGTTTCTCTGTGTAGCCCTGGCTGTCATGGAACTCACTCTGTAGACCAGGCTGGCCTCGAACTCAGAAATCCACCTGCCTCTGCCTCCCAAATGCTGGGATTAAAGGTGTGTGCCACCACTGCCTGGCATGACTCCTGATTTCTTTCCTAGGTTTTGTATCTCCAGGGTTGTCTCTCTTTCTGATTTCTTTATTGTTTCTATTTCCATTTTTAGATTCTGTATGGTTTGCTTATTTCCTTCACCTGTTTCATTGTGTTTTCCTGTAGTTCTTTAAGGGATTTTTGTGTTTCCTCTTTAAGAGCTTCTAGCTGTTTACCTGTGTTCTCCTGTATTTCTTTGAGGGAGTTATTTATGTCTTTCTTAAAGTCCTGTATCATCATCATGAGAAGTGATTTTAGATCTGAATCTTGCTTTTCCAGTGTGATAGTGTGCCTAGGATTTGCTTTGGTGGGAAAATTGGGTTCTGATGATGCCAAGTAACCTTTGTTTGTGTTGTTTATTTTCTTATGCTTGCCCTACTCCCCCTGCCATCTGGTTATCTCTAATAATACCTGCCTTTGCTAAAGCTGACTGGAGCCCGTCCTTCTTGTGATCCTGGTTGTATCAGAACTCCTCAGAGTAAAGCTGTTTCTATGATCCTATGATTCTGGGCTCCTGTGATCCTAGGCTTGTTAGAGCACCTGGGAGTGCAGCAGCTTTCTCTGGGTGTTGTGGGACTGGCTGTGGAGCCTGTGCCCAAGGTCTGCTCAGCACAGAGAGACCGGAAGGAACCCAAGCCACTCTGCTGGCACAGTTCCTGTGTGCCTGGTCCCGCTGGTCCCAGTTACTCTCAGTGTTGAGAGAGATACTGTTTTCTCTTCACCTCTGATCCTGAGAGTGTCAGAGCGCCTGGGAGTGGAGCTTCCTCTGGGTGTTGTGGAACTGGCTGCAGGGCTTGTTCCCAAGGTCCACTCAAGATATCAGTCCAGAGAGTCTGTACCCCATTTTTATTATGGTTAATTGATTGTTTGGAGTCTAACTTCTTGAGTTCTTTGTATATATTGAATATTAGCCCTTATAAGATATGAAGTTGGTAAAGATTTTTTCTAATCTATTGGTTGGGGTTTTGCCCTATTAACAGTGTCCTTTGCCTTACAGAAGCTTTCCTATTTTATGAGGTACACTTTGTCAATTCTTGATCTCAGAGCATAAGCTATTGATTTTCTCTTCAGGAAAATTTCCCCTGTCCCCGTGTGCTTGATGCTCTTGCCCACTTTCTTTTCTAACAGTTTCAGTGTATCTGGTTTTATGTGGAGTTCCTTGATCCACTTGGACTTCACATTTGTACAAAGAGATAAGAATGGATCTATTTGCATTATTCTAGATTCTGACCTCTAGTTGAACCAGAACCATTTGTTGAAAATGCTGTCGTTTTTCAACTGGATGGTTTTAGCTCCCTTGTCAAAGATCAAGTGACAATAGGTGTGTGGGTTCATTTTTGGGTCTTCAGTTATAGTCCATTCATCCTCCTGCCTGTAACTGTACCAATGCCATGCAGTTTTTCATCATTTAGCTCTGTAGTACAGCTTGAGGTCAGGGATAGTGATTAAACAGTTGTTAAGAATAGTTTTCACTATCCTGTTTTTTTGGTTACTGCAGAAGAATTTGGAAATTACTCTTTGTAACTCTATTAATAATTGATTTGGAATTTTGATGGGGATTTCATTGAATCTGTAGGTGCTTTTGGCAAGATGACTGGTTTTCGTATATTAAACCTAACAATCACTGAGCATGGGAGATCTTTCCATCTTCTCAGATCTTCTTTGATTTCTTTCTTCAGAGATTTGAAGTTCTTGTCATACAGATCTTTCACTTGCTTAGTTAGAGTCACACCAAGATATTTTATATTGTTTTGACTATTGTGAAAGGTGTTGTTTCCCTAATTTCTTTCTCAGCCTGTTTATCCTTTGAATAAAGGAAGGCTCCTGATTTTTTTGAGTTAATTTTATATCCAGCTACTTTGCTGAAGTTGTTTATCAGGTTTAGGCACTTCTGGTGGAATTTTTGGGGTCACTGAAGTATACTATCATATCATCTTCAGATAGTGATAATTTGACTTCTTCCTTTCTAATATGTATCCCTTTGATCTTTTGTTGTCTAATTGCTTTGGCTAGGACTTCAAGTACTATATTGAACAGTTAGAGAGAGAGTGGATAGCCATGTCTAGTCCCTGATTTTAGTGGGATTGCTTCAAGTATCTATCCATTTAGTTTGATGCTGGCTACTTGTTGGTTGTTTATTGCTTTTACTATGTTTAGTTATGGGCCTTGAATTCCTGATCTTTCCAAGACTTTTATCATGAAGGGGTCTTAGATTTTGTTAAATGCTTTCTCAGCATCTAAGGAAATGCTCGAGCACTGTTTTTCTTAGAGTTTGTTTATGTAGTGAGTTACATTTATGGATTTCCATATAAAGAACCATTATCAAATCACTCGGATGAAGCCTATTTGGTCACGATGGATAATCATTTTGATGTGTCCTTGGATTCGGTTTGTGGGAATTTTATTGTGTATTTTTGCATCAATATTCATAAAGGAAATTGGTCTGAAATTCTCTTTCTTTGTTCAGTCTTTGTGTGGTTTAGGTATCAGAGTAATTGTGGCTGCTTAGAACGAATTGCATACTGTTCCTTCTGTTTCTATTTTGTGGAATAACTTGAAGAGTATTGGTATACATCTTCTTTGAATGTTTGATAGAACTCTGCACTAAACCCATCTGTTCCTGGGCTTTTTTTGGTTGGGAGACTATAAATGACGGTTTCTATTCCTTTAGAGGTCTTGGGACTGTTTAGATTGTTTATCTGATCTTGATTTAACTTTGGTACTTGGTATCTGTCTAGAAAATCGTCCATTTCATTCATATTTTCCACTTTTGTTGAGTATAGCATATGTAGTAGGAACTGATGATTTTTTAGATTTCATCAGTTTCCATTGTTATGTCTCCTTTTTCATTTCTGATTTTGCTAGTTTGGATACTGCCTCTGTGCCATCTGCTTAGTTTGGCTAAGGGTTTATCTTTCTTGTTGATTTTCTCAAAGAACCATCTTTTTTTTGATTGATTCATTTTAATAGTTCTTTTTGTTTCTACTTGGTTGATTTCAGCCCTGAGTTTGATTATTTCGTGCCTCCTACTACTCTTGGGTGAGTTTGCTTCTTTTTGTCCTAGAACTTTCAGTTGTGCTGTCAAGCTGCTAGTACATGCTCTCTCCAGTTTCTTTTTGGAGACACTCAGAGCTATGCATTTTCCTCTTAGCATTGCTTTCATTGTGTCCCATAAGTTTGGGTATTTTGTAGCTTTGTTTTCATTAAATTCTAAAAGAAAATCTTTAATTTCTTTCTTTCTTTCTTTCTTTCTTCCTTGCCCAAGTTATCATTGAGTAGGGTATTGTTCAGCTTCCATGTATGTGGGCTTTCTATTATTTTTGTTGCTATTGAAGACCAGCCTTAGTTCATGATGATCTGATAGGATGCATGGGATTATGTCACTCTTCTGGTATCTGTTGTTTCATGAACAAGTATATGGTGAATTATAGAGAAGGTACCATGAGGTGCTGAGGAGAAGGTAAATTCTTTTGTTAGGATAAAATGTTCTATAGATATTGGTTAAATCCATTTTTCATAACTTCTGTTAGTTTCACTGTGTCTTTGTTTAGTTTCTGTTTCTATGATCTGTCCATTGCTGAGCATGGGGTGTTGAAATATCCCACTATATTGTGTGCAGTACAATGTGTGCTTTGAGCTTTACTAACGTTTCTTTTATGAATGTAGATGCCCTTGCATTTGGAGCATAGATGATCAGAATTGATAGTTCATCTTGGTAGATTTTTACCTCTGATGAGTATGAAGTATCCCTCCTTATCTTTTTTGATCCCTTTAGGTTGAAAGTCGATTTGATGTGATATTAGAATGGCTACTGCAGCTTGTTTCTTGGGACCATTTACTTGGAAAATTGTTTTCCACTCTTTTGTTCCGAAGTAGTGTCTGTCTTTGTCACTGAGGTGGGTTTCCTGTATGCAACAATATGTTGGGTCTTGTTTACATACCCAGTCTGGTAGTCTATGTCTTTTTATTGGGGAATTGAGCCCATTGATATTAACAGATATTAAGGAAAAGTAATTGTTGCTTCCTCTTATTTTTGTTGTTAGAGTTGGGATTCTGTTCATGTGGCTATCTTCTTTTAGTTTTGTTGGAAAATTACCTTCTTGCTTTTTCTAGGATGTAGTTTCCCTCCTTGTGTTGAAGTTTTCCATTTAGAGATTTTCCATTGAAGAGATGGATTTGTGGAAATATATTGTGTAAATTTGGTTTTGTCATGGAATACCATCTATGGTAATGGAGAGTTTTGCTGGGCATAGTAGTCTGGGTTGGCATTTGTGTTCTCTTAGGATCTGTATGACTTTAACTCAGGACGTTCTGGCTTTCATAGTCTCTGTTGAGGAGTCTGGTATAATTCTGATAGGTCTGCCTCTATATGTTACTTGACCTTTTCCTCTCACTGCTTTTAATATTCTTTCTTTGTTTTGTGAATTTGGTGTTTTGACTATTATGTGGTGGGAGGAATTTCTTTTCTGGTCCAAACTATTTGGAGTTCTGTAAGCTTCTTGTATATTCTCTTTCTTTAGGTTAGGGAAGTTTTCTTCTATAATTTTGTTGAAGATATTTACCGGCCCTTTAAGTTGGGAGTCTTCACTCTGTTCTATACCTAATATCCTTAGGTTTGGTCTTCTCATTGTGCCCTGGATTTCTTGGATGTTTTGGGTTAGTAGCTTTTCGCATTTTGTGTTTTCTTTGACAGTTGTGTCAATGTTTTCTATGTTATTTTCTGCACCTGAGATCCTCTTTTCTATCTCTTGTATTCTGTTGGTGATGGTTGCATCTATGTTTCCGGACTTCTTTCCTAGGATTTCTATCTCCAGAGTTGTCTCTCTTTGTGATTTCTTAATTGTTTCTACTTCCATTTTTAGGTCCTGGATGGTTTTGTTCAATTCCTTCACCTGTTTGGTTGGGCTTTCCTGTAATTCTTTAAGGGATTTTTGTGTTTCCTCTTTAAGGGGTTTTACCTGTTTACCTGTGTTCTCTTGTATTTCTTTAAGGGAGTTATTTATGTCTTTCTTAAATTCCTCTATCACTATCATGAGATATGATTTTAGATACAAATCTTGCTTTTCTGGTGTGTTGGGGTATCCAGGATTTGATGTGGTGGGAGTACTAGGTTCTGATGATGCCAAGTAGTCTTGGTTTCTGTTGGTAAGATTCTTGTGTTTGCCTTTCGCCATCTGTTGATCGCTGTTGTTTGATGTTCTTGATGTCTCTGGCTGGAGCTTCTTCCTCCTGTGGGTCTGTAAGCCTGTGTCAGCACTTCTGCGAGATCATCTCTGTCTTGGTAAGACCCTTTCACAGAGGGCTGCATATCAGCAGACCCTCCTGAGTGCAGATGGATGAGGAAGGACACTGTCTAAGCTGCTCTACAGCTTCTACGGCCTATGCCTCCTGGCTTGTCCCACCTTAGAAAGTCTCTAGAGAGAAAATGGAGATCTTACCTGAGTCCTGAGATCAGAGCACTCCCTTGAGTAAAGCACTCCACTGGCAAGAAATGTGCACAGAGGACTGTGAAACATTTGTACCTCCTGGGTGTAGATGGAGGCAGGAAGGACCCTGTCCTACCTGCTCTACAGCTTTTGCAGACTGTGCCTCCTGCCCAGTCCTGCCCTAGAATGTCATTGGAGAGAAAAAGGGTAATCTCATCTGAGTCCTGGGGTCAGAGTACTATCTGGAGACAAACTCTCTGCTAGTGGGAATGGTGTATAGAGTGCTGTGGAAGAGCAGCACCTCCTGGGTGTAGATAGGGACAGGAAGGAGCCTGTCCGAGCTAATCTGCTGCTTCTGCAGCCTGTGCTTCCTGGCTAGAGGAGTTTATTTTTAATTGGATATATTAATTAGGATATCCAAAGGAGGCTTTTATTGATTGATTGGTTGATTGATTGATTGGTTGATTTTACATTCCAAATGCTACCTTCTCCTCTGGTTTCCCATAAAGAAGTCCCTCCTTCTATTCCCTTTGGGTAGAGGCCCCATTGGATATCCTCCAAACTTGATCCATCAAGTCTCTGCAGCATTAAGGGCATAATCTCCAACTGAGGCCAGACAAGGGAGTCCAATTAAGAAAATGTATTCTAAGAAACATAGCACCTTTAGAGATAGCACCCACTTCTGTTATTGGCAGACCTGCATGAAGATTGAGGTACTCATCTGATATACATGTGCTAGGTGTCTTGGTCCATCCAATGTATGCTCTTTGGTTGGTGTCTCAGTCCCTGAAAGCCCCTGCAATCATGGAGTGCTTCTCATTTCAGATCTCTATGATTCAGACCGTTTATCTGGTTGGTGCTTTTCATTTTCTTTAAGCATAGATTTTACTAATTATCCATTTTTTTGTTAATGCAGGCATACTTCAGCACTAAGTTCAAAATGTTTGAGCTTCTAACGGTGAGACAGGCCCTGAGCTGCTTCAACATTTTAGTTATTGATATCAACAGTCTCACTCCTGTGTACAATTATTGTGTAAGTATTTTTATTCTGACTATTAAACAATGGAGGGTGAGTGATTTACCCTCTGAATACAGGTGCTCTGCCAGAGGTATAGCTTTATGAAGACAGGAAAGAAGCTGTTATCTCCTGTCATTACCTTTTTAGAAATGTGAACTGGTAGAGCTGGACCAAACTGCCACCAAGGAGGAATCTGTCTTAGAGAGGGATATAATGGTTGTAGTGACACAGCCTAAAATCTCTGATGCATAAATCATTATCCCCAGGTAAACTAGAGGCATTATCCCTTAAGCCGAGCTCTGTGAACACTGAAGTCAGATCAGTTTTTACCATAGCCACACTGTGCAACTTCAGTGTAAGCCTTAACAAACCTGCATGCATGGGAGATCATGACCAGCAGGGGTCACAATGAGGCCAAAAATCCACATAGAAAGTTGAGGTTGATGTGGAGGGGACTCTGTGGTTTCCCTTAAGTGTATTAACTAATCTGCCTTGCTTTGATTGATATGTGATGTCTCCGTGCTAGAATACAGTAAAGATTCTTTGTTAAGAACCTCCCAGACTTATGTTTACTTGTTTTTATTTGCTCTTTATACTTTTTGAATAAATTATCATAACATTCTGATAATTCATTCCCTCATCCACAACTTATTCTACCTACCAAATCACCCTACTACACCCCTTTTTTCTTTCTGAAAAAAACAAAAAAAAAAGAAAGTAAATTAAAGAGGATTAATAACAAACAAAAACAAAACAAACAAACTAAATACACACACACATACACACGCACAGAAAGCAGTAAAATCATGACTCTGTACCCATGATACATAGGCAAAACATAAGACAAATTGAAGAAGTGTTATTAGGAAAAATGTCTGCAAAAATACAATTGAGCTCATTTTCTTGTTGCCTACAAACTGCTAAGCATGTCTTCCATGATTAATTGTGCTTAGCATCTCCTATGAACTGCACTGGAGGCAGCTAATTTTTCCTTTGCATTTGGGTGTCTGTTGCAGAACGTCTTGGTTAGCAGTGAGAGCCCATGTCCATTTTCATCTCCCAACTTGGGGATTTTATCTGGGTTGACTTGGATCAGATTCTCTGGCTGCAGCCACAGTCTCTGTGAATTCATACACGCATCAGTCCAGTTGTGTCTAGAAGATGCTCTTTCCTTGGAGTCAGCCTCCCCCTTTGGCCCTTATAATCTTCTCAATCTTAAAACCTTTCTCTTTACTTTTAGCTATGTTTTACCTTATCATATTTGTAAATTCCTCATACTTTAGTTTAACAATTTTAGTGTCTCTGCTTCTACAACTCAATATACCAATCAAAATATTGTAATCTTTGAACACATATAAGTGAGAATATGAAGCACTTGCTTTTCAGTCAGCAGTAATCTATTCCGTATATTTTTTCCAGTTCCAATGAGACACATAGGTTACATAATTTGTTTTACCACTGAGTAATATTTGTTTTTCTATGTATCAATTTGTCATGTTTTACTTATGATTTTTTTGAAATCTAGAATGATTCTTTCTTCTACATGCTATGAATAGAGCATGAATAACATGCTGTGAAAAAATATGGGTGTACAAACATCTATATAATAGTATGTAGTGCTGTTTGAGTACATGTTTGGGAGTGTTATAGCTGGGACACAACATAATTTTCTTTATTACTTTTTGATCAAGTTTTGTAGGAAAAACTTCATCCCAGGCAAGTGTTGTCAATAGTCTGTGTTTAGAGATGATATAGGCCTTAGTAGACCTCAGTTGTATTACTAATGTCATATTGTTGAACTGCCTTATAAATATTTATGTTTATACCCAGTATAGTGTCTGAACCGATCACAGAGGCTCATATCTGCTGTGTGTAAAGACTGATACAAACATTCATGAGTGATTAGAGTGCTGAGAATGTTTGACAACTCTGTCAAACTCAGCTATAGATGAATAAGGATACCAACTTCTCACCCAAAAATCAAAGACCGTTATTAAACAGGAAAATGATAGAGAAAATGGGATCAAAGGAGGCCAAATTTTATCTCCAGAGATTTAACTGTTCTTACTTCACACATGAACTCTCAGTAGCTATATTTATCAGCATAACACACACAAATCAATCCAGTGAACATTACCACATGAGAGACCTCTAAATGGCTGAACAGGTATAGATGTCTACTGGCAAGCTTAGCGATATCTGTTAAATCCCTTAGAATTGATTTACATAAGTCATTCTCTGAGGTTAATATACCCACTCTGGTGCATGTGTAATCTGTTCTCATCACTAAAAGTTATATAACAATTTAAAAAATTACAAAATTGATATGGAGGAAGCCTTGAGGGCCCACACCAAGCTGAAGGACGTTTGACATTTCATGACTGAGAGGCAAAATATATTCACTTTTTCAGTAAGATGTTCGGAGATTCACAGTTTACTAGCAACGACTCTATGTGTATATAAGTTTTGCTATTTAAACTCATTATGTTATTAGGTAATGAAACAGAAAAAGTAGGATGTTAAGAAAGAGACTTTTGGAAGGTCCTAGGGGAACCATAGGAACCTAGTGGTGGTAGACTGTGGTGAAAGTCCTGAGAGTGATTGTAGATTATAGGATATTTCATATATGATTGAAAATTTCAAAGAATAAAAATCCTTATGAAATGTAGAAATAACAACTCTACATATGTACAGATTTTTCAGATGTGAATTTTGTATACTTCATATTTGTCCTGTTACTTCTTGTCCTTCCTATTTTTCCTTTACTCTACTAGACAACTTCACTGATACAATATCATGTATTTGCATAAATGGTTGTATATAACTATGTAATATATATGAGCTGCTAATGAGAGTATCATTTAATGTCTGTGATTTTCAGATTGTTTTAATACAGTTACCTTTAATTACATCCATTTACCAAAAGCAATGTAATTTTTTTACTTATTTCTAGTCAAAACTTCTCTTGTTTTATATTTATTTCTATATCTATATATGTGTGTATATGTATATATACATATACATATATATAATATATATAACCATACCTTAGTGATAAAATCCTGTCTAGACACATATATAGCTATTGTTATTATTTAGTTATTGATGATCTTCCTGCAATAATAACTGATAAGTAAATATTTCTGAAACACATTTACTTTTAGTCATTTTAGTGAGTTTTTAAGTAGTATGTAACCTGTTGGAAAGGCAAATATTAATTGCATATATGTTAAAGAAGTCTCTAAAACTCAAAAAATTAGCCATTTTTAGAAATCCCCCTTATCTCATCATCATCATCATCATCATCATCATCATCATCATCATCATCATCATCTCCTTCTTCATCTGCCTCCTCCTCCTCCTCCTCTTCCTCCTCATCTTCATTACAATTCACCATCTGTACACCAATGGGTTTATATATCCCAAAGTCAACCAACAGACTCAGGCCAAAATTCCTTTGTGAGATTTGTCCCTGTAGTTACATGCACAGCTTCTGTCCAGGGCTCAGGGAAAGTATATGGGATGCATTTCCTCAGAGAGGATTAGTGTTTGGACCTGCACATCCTACTGCCTGACCCATGTGCCTTCTGTGTCCTTTCTCTCTGGTTCGTCTCCAGCTAGAATAGAGTACCATGCTCATGCATATGCAAATTACTTGAGTCTATGGCAGTAAATACAGGGATATCCACACACTGAAAACAACATAAGATCAGTGTCCTCTCCACAGTCCCTGAAAAAACTGACTAACCATGGAATGGAGCTGGATCTTTCTCTTCCTCCTGTCAGTAACTGCAGGTAAGGAGGTCACCAGTTCTAAATCTGTAGAGGAGACAAGTCTTGAGGTGGCACTTATATCCGCTCTGCCTTTCTCTCTGCAGGTGTCCAATCCCAGATCCAGCTGTGGCAACCTGGAGCTGAGCTGGTGAAGCCTGGGGCCTCCATGAAGCTGTCCTGCAAGGCTTCTGGCTACACCTTCACTGACTATGATATGCACTGGGTGAAGCAGAGGCCTGGACAGGGCCTGGAATGGATTGGATATATTTATCCTGGAAGTGGTAATACTAACTACAATCAGAAGTTCAAAGGCAAGGCCACACTGACTGTAGAAACATCCTCCAACACAGCCTACATGCAGCTCAGCAGCCTGACATCTGAGGACTCTGCGGTCTACTACTGTGCAGTACACAGTGTGGTGACCACATCCTGAGTGTGTCAGAAACCCTGGAGGAGCAGGAAGCTTCCCCAGCACTGAGATGACAGAAAGATTAATCTTTACTCTTACTCAGAAAAAGTAATTTTAAATGTCTATTTTTTTGCCTCCCCCTCACAGACATATAGTGCCTTTGTCATCTTTGTAAAAGACATCTATGAATAAAATGATGTTGTGTGAGGATAAAGCTACAGTACACCATACCTTGTTAGTAACTTCACCAGTGACCTCCCCATTGACATATTTCTTATTCAATAAAACAATAAATAGTAAAAGTGTGATGACATATGATTAAATTATCTCTGGATCCTGAGCTGTGTTGTTAACTCTGCCTGTGTGTTTCATCATAAGTTCCAGTCTGTTAGAATGTCAGAAATATTTATATCAGAATGCACAAGCATGTAAACATATTTCCTGTAGTTTCGCCAAAAATATAAACTATTTTTCATGGAACTCATTAGCCATGACCTTATATATACTTGTTAAATTATGTAGGTTCAGAGATTACACATAAGTGTTTGCTCCGATATTTCCTTCCTTCCCAGTCTCAGTAGTCATCCCTACAGTCACTCTCCTTTTTAGAACATTGACCTATACTCATATAATATCTCTCATAGTCCATTACATACCTGCTCCTCAGGATTGTCCTATAGAGTATATGTGAACACGTGTCTCTGCATCCACAGGTGTTTCTTGGGCTTTGTTTTTGGTGACTTTTCTTCTGTTTGTTTGTTTTGTCCTATTCCAATTGTTTCCTTTCCTTTTTTATTATTTTTAGATTCTGTTTGTTTTCTAGTTAGTAGTTGAGCTAGGAGAAGATGGGGAAGGTATTGGGGAATGGAAATCCTTAATCAGAATGTATTCCATGACGAATTCTATTTTCAATAAAAATAGAAAAAGAATTGTAAAATATTAATAAATAACAAATAATTCTGATAACATCTTTTTTGTGTAAATCTCCCATATGCTCAAATGTGCAGACTTTAAGTCCCATGTGTTTGTTTAAATTGTTCAAATGGTATTCAGAATCCAGGAGTGAATGGATTTAAGGATGAAGCACATGTAAAATATGTAATGCTAAGTTGTTTGGAACATAATTAAATGTTTGGGTTTTAGCCTATCTCAATCCCTCTGTCTTTCTGTCTCTCTGTCTCTGTCTCTCTCTGTATCTCTGTCTCTGTCTCTGTCTCTCTCTTTCTCTCTCTTTCTTTCTCTCTCTCTTTCTCTCTCTATGTACACATGTTTTGGTGTACATGTGTGTGTACATATCTTCAGTAATGAAATTTTCCGTTATGAATCCCTAAGTGCATAGGTTAATTTCTTCTAGCATTTCTTTTATTTCTTGAGAGTTTCCCTGCAGGTGTCACAGAGTGAAACAAAGGATGTGAAGATATGATAATGGTACACCTTGATTTTGGTAAACTGGATTAGAATTTGGGGAGTCTAAGCACAGGCAGTTTATTGTAGTTATATTTCAACAAAATAGAAATTGGAAAAGTGTATTCAGACCACAATAATATCTGTAATCATTCCAAATGAATGATTCCAAATGAATGAAGCTCAATGTAGCTTAATGTTTGACCATATAGAAATATTTCTTGAAGTTATTGTGACCATGAGGATGTGATCTATTGCTAAATCCAAATAACTGTAGAGTTGTCTCTGACCAACAGCATACAGCATACAGGTCAGCAGGCCATAAAATACATGTGAAACCTCTCCTTAGGATGGGTAGTAAACTTATAATGGAAGAGTCTGAGATAATTATTCTGGGGAATTAGGATGTGTTCTGTCCCTACAGACAGCAAAAGTAACAACAGGTTGTTACGAATCTCCACTCAGGTTTCTGGATGGAGTGCAGATATTTGATTTTACCTCCTTCCATGAAGAGACATCCCTGCATGACTAAATTGCTGATTCTTTGGTGTCAGGAGACATGAGACAAGCTTATAACTAGCAGGTGATCATCCTGAGGTGGCCTGCTTTGGATTATTACATAGTCTGCAACAGGTGAGCCCTTATTAAGCAAGGCTGTAAGGGACTAATTTTAGGAAAGATTCCTGCTATTAATATGCTTTCCCTGTTATTTCTAAGCATATATAACAATCATTAAGTAATAGCACAGCACTTTGGGGAAAATCTCTTCAGATCCATGAAGTTGCACTGTCTTAGAGTCATGCTATATAGATTAACAGATGACTTAAGACTTTATGATGATCATAGAAGAATCCCTAAAACTATACTAATGATTATTAAGCTCATTGATAGTGGGACTGCTATTAGGTCCTTTCCTGATAGTCAAAACTGCAAGGAGAACTCAGCCATTCTCTCAAGTGTCACCATTTTTTGCTCTTAGATAGTAACCAGATGTTCTCCTACCCAGAGCATATTCCAAAAGGTAAAACAATTAATCAAAGGTCATTAAAATGGAACTAATAATTTATTATAGGTGATAGGACAGAAGATAAAATATTGACTGGGTTGATCTATAAAAAAACTTCAGTTATTAGCCTAGTTATCATTTTATATCTTCAGTTAACCTGTGGAGCTGAGACATGATATATGTTTAGGTAGCTAATTACTCCTAATGGATATACATATGAACATTCTCCGTTGTAAACTTATATTTCAATTTATGATTTGATTTTCTGTGTGAACTTTTGATGAATTTTAAACATGTGATCATGTATTCTGAAAGACGTTTAAGGGTTGAGGACAAAGAGAAGAGTCAGAACTGAGGGACTTAGGTGAGAGGAATAGAGGTGAGAACTGACCTGAGAGAAGAACTGAACTGAGAAGTTTTTAGACAGAACACATTTTGAATTAGAAGGAGAATGCAGAGTGGAATAACTTAGAAACTAAAGGTAACATAAAATACTAAGAGAGCAATGTGCAGAATGCAGAGGGAAAGAGGAAAAAAGAAGATGCTGTAGAGAGCAGAAGGAACAGGCAGACTTCTCCTTACCATGGACAGAACAGGTCCCATGGTAAGGACAAGGCAGGCTTAGTCTTAAGGCAGGCTTAGTCTTATTAAAAGGAACAAAGTTTTTTTTTTTCTTACAAACATGAGTTTAATTCATTTAGCATTAAAAAGGTAGAAGCTTTTCTTTCTCATGTCATAAAGATTGGAGCTCCATTTTCATTGTGGATGAGTGATTTCTTTCTGTACCAGTGCTTGGTCTTTTGCTCTGTATGCATATATATATATGTGTGTGTGCGTGTGTGTGTGTGTGTGTGTGTGTGTGTGTAAGTATGTAATTGTGAGAATGCATACAGGGTAGGCCCAGCTGGGTATGAATGGCTATATTTAAATAAAAAAAGTGAGCATGAATCTTTATAAGAATTTATGTGAGATTATGCATATTTGCTTATGTAAAAGGTTTTTTCTTCTGTGAGTGTTATTCTCTTCTCCTGATTCAATAGAAATAGATTTATTGCTCCAAACTTTCCCGTAGCTGATAAGCAAGAGTCATCTGGACAATAGGGGCTCTAGCAATCAATCTTTTACTTAATCTCCTGTTCTTTTAGGATGAGATGCTAAGTGTCAGAAACTGCAGTTTCTGGCCTCAGAGGATCACAGAAGGCAGGTCAGCTACAATAGCATAGTAAATTAGACTTAGATAAGTAAACTTTTTATTATACAGAAACCCTAAATTTCTCATAAGACAAAGCCTTACCCCATAATCTCATAAGACAAAGTCGCATGCCACAATTTCATAAGAGAAAGTCTCCCTCGAATCTTGTAAGATAAAGTCTTACCCCCACCTACACTCTTCCCACTACACTACCTCTTTATGTCCATAATAAAGTTTATAATCACATTTATAATATCAAACTACTGTGTGATTTAATGACTGGGGATAGGACATAAGAAGAAAGTAACTTAACTAAAGGCTGTCTTTGTGGCAGTCCAGAATCCTCAATGTGGAGAAGTGATGTCCTCACACCAACATCATACCTGGATCCCTTACACATAAATTTACACAGAATTTACCACAACATCCTGGATCCCAAGACTACCTTTATGTGTGTATAATGCTCTGTATCTCACTTAGGATCAGTTTCACCATTATCCTACCTTGAGATTAAGTTAAGAGAATCCTTCATTCCAGTGTGAGTCCAAGGTTTATGTACCACATCAATACTGGTTTTCAGATTTACATACAGAACATTTCATCATCTGATTATGAACTAACTTCAATGTTGTATTTGGAATTTCAGGTTACAGTGGGTGTTCATGAGATTAATGTTGATTACTCTTTAGTGATTCACTTTCTTTCTCTCCTTTCCAAACTCAAATACTAATGTTTGGATTACATTCATATCCTCGGATTAGATCTTGCTTGTAATAGGAGACTTTACACATTAGGTAAACATAGATCTGGTTGGTGTTGTACTCTGTGCAGATCTTCAAGCCCATTCCTCACACCATTAATATGTAGCATAATTTCCTCATATAAATAAAAAATAGTGCCACAATTTTCAATGCAGGTGCTGGAGAAGTTCTGAGTGATGAGTGGATAGTTCCATTTTATCAAACAATTTTCCACTATGGAGCTTATTCTGTCACATATCATGAAGGTAAACATTAAGACCTAGTCATGCCTATATCACTGAGTCGATTTACATTAAAGAAACTCTCATCTTGAATATATCTGAAGTCTGGATTTTGAACCCTAAAAAGACCTTTAGTAAAAATTTTGAATAAGTGAACTGTTTCAAATTTTCTACAATACTTTCTGTATTTTAAGATTCCAATGGCAGGGATGCTTAACATCCATATTTATTTAATATTGTTAGAATAAATTTATGAAATACATAAAAAATCTTTAATTTTTGTACTACACAGTCCATACTTATTCTCAGACTTTCAAACTCAGACCCAGAAGTACTCCATACTCATCTGAAAAATTCAGGAAATATATATACATTCATTGTATCTCATATTACAGATTTTAATGAACATCATACTGTTATGCCTCACTCCATGGACAAAGCATCTGAGATGTAACCTCTGTGTTCCTGGTTAGATATGATGTTCTCTCTCAGAATAGTCTTTTGTCTGAGTTTCCCATATCCTGGACCAGCAGTCCTTGTATCTCTGGCCCTCTGGCCTCTTCTTTCAAACCTGATAACTTAGCCAGGTTCCAATGTATCCAATGATCTTTTGCTTCTTGTTGATCCTTTCTATTGCCTGACTTTGATGAGAATATTTGTGATGACATATGAATCTCACAGAGATCATTTTAGACATTCTCAAATAGTCTCTTATTTCAAGTCCTATAATAAAATCATAGAAGAAAAGTCCCTGTAATGTTTATAACCCTAGGAAAAGGAAAAGGAACCCAAGTGTTAGTTTGGGTCTTATTTCCCATCTTACTTTAAGGGTTTAGGGCCTCAGTTGACACTCAGTATTCTAGGTTGGGTTTCTTTTTACAGTGTCACTATAACTTTGTCATAAGATCATATTTCATGGATTATACATATCTTGATATCTTTATATTGCAAAGTTTTGAAAATAAACATATTTCATCCATAAAAATGGGTATGTTAGTTCACTCAAGCTTATTTCTATATATTCAATAATATCTTACCAAAAATTACTGTGAAAGTTGCACAAATTTAGACAATTCATATCATGTCTATGTTCTAAAAGATCATTATTGACAGAAACAAGAGCTATACACTGTACTTTAACATTTATGAAGCAAAGAAGTGATTTCTCAGTCCTAGTGTGTAACTTGAAGCATCTTCTTCCCACTATACAGTCCTCCAGTATGCTCCGTATCTGACAGAACAGAAAAAGCAATATTTCTCTGCTTTTAAAGTTCGATCTTAAGGTTTTGGGCTACATTTTGAGATCAGGTATTGAGATATCTATGTAATTATTTTCTTGGAGAACGTTTTGTGTTGTTCAGAGAGACCCCTTTGCTTTTCCACTTAATTCAGTACTGTTTTATTACAGTCTGTGAAGAATTTTGAAGTTAATTGCATTGGGCCAATAGAATATTTTAAGTAGTGTATCCATCTCCACAATATTAAACAGTAGTATCTCTATTTCAATGTATTTAAGTGCTGTACATGATTACACTACTATACCGGTATTTTTTTCCTAGACTAATGCTTGGCATGTATCAATTAATCTAGGTTTATTCAGTTACATACTTGTTTGGAGGAAAGTGGATTTTGGGACCTAGGAAAGCAGTTTAATGCTTTAGGCACTAGTAGGAATATGGAAGACTTTGTTACTGAGTATGAACAGTGTAGACCTGGCCCAAGAAGTTTAAGTGGAGAGGAATTTCAAAATGTTGAGTAGAGACTCTTTTTTTGTGGTATTTTCATGAAGAATGTGGCTACATTCATGCCCTTGCCTGAATATCCTGCCTGAGGCTTTGGGGTAAAGAGACTCAGATTAATTGCATTGACAAAGGAAGTCTCAGAAATACTGATCATAGAGTTTGTTTTCTGATTGAGTCTCATGAAAAGGATTTTAAACAAGCATTGTAAGTTTAGAAAGCAAAAATATAAAATATATAGTTCAAGTATTAATGAGGCTCCAGGAAGTGAAATGGAACTGAATCCTGTGTTCCAGGAGATAGCAGATCAACCGAGGCAACATCCTATCCAGATAAATTTAGACTTAGTACACACCTTTAATCCCAGGAGATAAGGTCAAGATAAGGTGGGAGAAGAAAAGTTTAAATACAGGTGTGGTGGTACACATCTTTTATCCCAAGAGACAGACTTGTAGATCTCTGAGTTCAAGGTCAATCTACAGAGCAAGATCCATGGAAACCAAGCTGAGGTATTGAAGGAGTTGGAAAACAGTGAAATAGTAATAATGTAATAGAACAAGTGGGAGGGGAGATGTCCCAGCACCCGAGAGCAGCTGAACTTGGCAGCTTCAGCCATATGCCTCTGACTTTAGAGTACAAAATAAGCACTACTAGAGCAATTTATGCTGGTTAGCTGGAACTAAGAAATTAATAGGGATTAAGAAGAGACCAGCATCACAGAAGTGAAATCTTCTGGGAAGTGCTTTCTGAGAGGGCAAAGAGCTTTGCTCCTGAGATAGCCAAGGTTGCACCTTGTGCTGCAGCTGTACTTGGTAATGTGTAAGAGTCACCTAGGTGCTACTGGTTTTGAAGGCATGAAGGCATCATGAAAAGCAGCTGAGTGTTGGTACTGTGAGTGATCATGGAAGGACATTGGTGAATGTGCAACCTCAGTTGCAGTTGATTGCCTAGGTTGGAAAGGGTCATGAAAAACATTTGAGGCTTGGCACTATGAAGAGAATCTATGAAAGAATATTTGTAAAGCTTAGTTGCAGTGGAAGACCCCAGTGAATTGGAGATGCCAGTACCATGAGATGGACAACATCAGGTGTGGAGTGGATCAACCTGATATTAGAGTGCTACAGGGGGTAGAGCTGGAGAATTGACACCAGCCCTTTGGAGAAGTCCAGAAGATCATGTGTGGATACCAGATACTGATACAAGAAACTGTAAGATTGAAGTTATCTTGGAAATCTCAAGATGTTCAAGATGCCAAAGCTGTGGGCTACCTGATGAGGAAAGCTGCTAACAGGGAGTGGAACCAGCCAGGAGAAAGAACTTTGTTGCTGTCATCTTTGACATAAGACATAGAGATACAGCTTGGAGTTTGCCCAACTGGTTTCCTGTCTTGTTTGGGGGATTACAGTTAAATGAATAAATGAATCTGAGAAGAGATTTTGAACTTTGGACTTTAAACTTTGTTGAGACTGCTATACACTATGGGGGCTTTTGAAGTTGAACTAAATGTATTTTGTACTATGCTATGTTTAGATATACCCCCCATTAACTATGTTTGAACAAGCCTATGGGGGCCAGGGAATGGAATGTGATGATATTTAAATGCTCAGCGCAGGGAGTGGCAATTTAAAAAGTTGTAGCTCTGTTGGAGTAGATATGGTTTGGTTAGAGTAGGTGTGTCACTGTGGGTGGGGGCTTCAGAACTTCATTCTAGCTGCCTGGAAACCAATATTCTGTTAGCCTCCTTCAGATAAAGATGTAGAAATCTCAGCTCCTCCTGTACCATTTCTGCCTGGATGCTGCCTTGTTCCTGCCTTGATAATACTGGACTGACCCTCTGAACTTGTAAGCCAGGCCAAATTAAGTGTAGTCCTTTATAAGACTTAGATTGGTCATAGTGTCTGTTCACAGCAGTAAAACTATAACTAAGACAACTATGGACCATAGCCTGAGTATATCCAAGATTACTGCATGGGACTCCAACATGAAGAGCATCACATAAGCTACTTCATTTGGTCTTAAGGTACTCACAGACAACAATGAACTTCAGATCCTTCTCTTTTCTCTTTCTAGCAATTTTTGTTTTTTACTATAATAGGGACTATAGGATTTATTATTTTAGTTGTTGGAGATCCCCAACTCCACAACCCAATGGACTGTTTTCTCAGTGCATAGTCCTTAGTAGATGCTTGCTAGTCTTCAAATATCAGTGCAAATATGTTAGTAGGTTTTATGCCTAAAAGCCAAATCATTTCATTTCAAGGTTGTGTAACACAGATGTTCCTTGCTGTTACATGTGGGCCCACAGAATGCTTTCTTTTACCAGGAATGGCATATGATAGATATGTATCCATTTACAACTCACTTCTGTATACAGTGAGTGTGACTCCTCAAGTCTATGTAAGACTTATCATTGCTTCCTATGCAGGTGGAATTCTGCATGATTGTAGAGAGCTGCGGTGAGCGGTGATAGCCAGCAGACAGGTGAATTGCGCATGTGCCTAGGGCCAGAGTGCGCCAAGTCACGAGTCATCCCGGGGCATATTACGCTCCTGAGTAAACAGCCAATCAGAATGAACACGCCACTCCAGGGCATATATAAGCAGTGCCTTTTCGGGGGTCGGGTATCACCCTCTTGAAGGTGAAATAAACGGTGGCTGCAGAAGGATCCGGTGTGTGTGTCCGTGTGTTCCTGCCGGTAGGAAACCTGCGAGGACAACAGATGGTGCCAAAAGAAACCTGGGAATTTACCATCGCCGGCACTAAGGGGACCCTCCGTTCAGATGGTGAAACGGAGTAGGATTCAGAACTGCGGGAAAGGGTACGCTCTGAGAGGTATGATTGGTCTTGTCCTTTTGGTTTTGTTTTGCTGACAAGACAACATACCAGAAACAGAGCGAGAAAAGAGATTAGGAGCTCAGAAAAGAAAAGGCATGCCAATGAAGACAAGCCCTTCCAAAGGTGCTCAGTCCGCGGAAGTGAGAGATGAGGGGAAGCGCACCCTGGGAGAGAAGTGGGGGGAGGGAGCCCTGGGAGAGAAGTGGGGGAAGAGAATAGCCTCAGGAAAGAGAAATATTTATCCGATAAAGGAACTAGAGGTTTTGGGGCTTGATAATTCTGAGTTAGAAGAACTAAGTCCTGTTGAGGAAGAATACTTAAATGAAAAAGCAGCTTGCTGGAAGGAGCTGCTGCCGCTGCAAAATCGAAAGTGAAAGGAAGCGAGGAATGGGAACCTCGTGGCTTCCTGGCCGTCGGCAAATTCCCAGATAGCAGTTCCGGCCATAGTCCCCCATGTTCCTCCACCCTACGCGGACAGGTTCTGTTTGGATGAAAAGGGGAACGAGCTTAGCTCCTCTGAGAAAGAGGACTTAGAAGGACAGGCAACAGCGCTGAGAAAGATGGCAGTGGTGGGCAATGCGGTGCTTTGTGGAGCCCGGCCTGGCAGGGCCTGGGGCAGCAGGTCTCCTCAGTCTGGGCCATGATTGTGGCTGGGCCTAGCGGCCGGGCCAGCGCTCATAGTGAATGGTGACAAACTGGTGGCCGCCATGTGGCCTTACTGGCAGCTGGCACTTCTGCGGCGAACTCACAGGCAGCATTAGAACAGAACCACGAGGCTTCCCACGGATCACAGCCTCTTTCACTTTGATTTGCTAATGAGCGGGCAGATGCTGATCATGCAGCTGGGAGTCAGGCCTGGGGTGGGGATATGCCTTTGGGGCAAAGTTGCTTTGCTGTTGATTAGCAAACAGACTTTCAGATTAATCTACAGACTGGTTGCCCATTGCAAGTCTTTAAACAGGTGAATCAGATTGGTAATAAAGGGGAGGTAAGCGGAAATCTTACAAAAAAAATTTTTTTTACCTGGCACCATGGAGCCGTTTTCTGACTTTGTGGCTAAATTAGTAAAAGCTGTAAAGAGAATCTTTGGTGATCCAGATGCAGCCATGCCACTGATCAAACAACTAGTGTATGAACAGTGCACTAAGCAATACCGAGCAGCTATTACTCCATATAACTAGAGGCTTGGATGAAGGTGTGTAGAGAGCTTGGAGGCCCGCTAACCAATGCAGGAAGCAGCTGCTGTGATGCAGCTGAGTAGAACAAATAAATACCCTTTGGCAGCTAGCACAAGTAGGCTGTGAGTGGAAATATCCTGGCTTGTGTCTGATTTCCATACAATCCTCAAAAACAAGGCATCATAGAACGGGCTCACCACACACTAAAATCTTATCTAATAAACAAAAAGAGGGAGTCGAGGAACCTCTACCCTTAGTGCCACGAGTATAGCACTCTTTACTCTTAATTTTTTATGTTTTGACTGACCAATAGAAGGGCCCGGATCCTATCTTGATAAGATCCAGGGGAGCTGTTTGTGTTTTCCCACAGGAAGAAAGCAACCTGTTCTGGCTCATCACAGAAGATGGCTCCCCAGAGAACATCACGGCAGATTCCTGTCCTCATCATGGCTCTCCAGAATATTAGATCTGTCCCTGGCTCAAAGAAATTTACCTCCTAGATTTCTTCAGCCTTTTCTTTCCTTAAAGGATGGGTGGGAATTGGCCTGTTTAGTGTTGCCTTGTGTGCCGGCTTAGTGTTTATTCTCTGAATGGTTTGCAAGCTCAGAGCTTAATGAAAACGTGACAAGGTGGTATCTGCCCAAGCATTTGCTGCACTAGAGCCTCTCCCAATATTTGGCTCAGCATGCTAAAACAGAATAAATACTTAAAAGCTATGGTCAGTGAGACTTAGCTCTTGCACCCCATGGGGTCTTATCCCATTGCACACGGGAGAGTGAGTCAAACTGCCATATATCCTCGAGGCCCGCTGCCTTTGGCCCCTACGACGGGAGTAGGCTGATGCCATAAACAAGGAGCACACCAGTGAGTAGTGATCTAAAGGATCCCACCGATCTCTTGGTGCTGGTAATGGATAGCACATTGGCTAGCCTAAGACATGGGGCATTGGCCAGAGCCTATCATATAAAACAAAAAGGGAGAGATGTAGAGAGCCGCGGTGAGTGGTGATAGCCAGCAGACAGGTGAATTACGCATGTGCCTAGGGCCAGAGCATGCCAAGTCACGAGTCATCCCGGGGCGTATTATGCTCCTGAGTAAACAGCCAATCAGAATGAACACGCCACTCCAGGGCATATATAAGCAGTGCCTTTTCGGGGGTCGGGGGTTGCCCTTTTGAAGATGTAATAAACAATTGCTGCAGAAGAATCCTGTGTGTGTCCATGTGTTCCTGCCAGCGGGAAACCTGCGAGGACGACACATGATACTGGACTGACCCCCTGAACTTGTAAGCCAGACCTAATTAAATGTTGTCCTTTATTTATCATGTATCCACACAGTGACCTTTTCATTCTGTCTTCTGCAGTCCAATGAAGTCAAGCATATATTCTGTGATATGCTTCCTCTACTTGCTATATCTTGATCTGACACTTATATAAGTGAGCTCTTGCTCTTCTTCTTTGTACGTTTCATAGAGCTAGTTACTATCCTGATTGTTCTGTTTTCCTATGTGTTGATGAAGGCTATTGAATATGTAGAAATTAGAAAAAATGTGAGCCAGGAAATCGAGTGATAAGTAAAGTTAGTGAAACATCACCCTCTTCTGTATAATTATAGCCTTCATGAGGGCCAGCCTTCAGATGACACATACTCTTAATCTTTAAAAGAAGACTAGAGTACCAGTATATTGTATGTGTGTGTGTGTGTGTGTGTGTGTGTGTGTGTGTATGTGTGTATGTGTGTGTGTGTGTGTGTGTGTGTGTGTGTGTGTGTGTGTGTGAAAGAAAATATGTTCTGACAAGACTCACACAGGAGGCAATCTCTGGCATCATGCACAGAGCAAGACAAAATCATCGGAAACATCAATACATTGAGTTCTTCATGTGTCCTACATGCAAAAATAGAAGGTAATGAGTGAACAGAGTCATGACCCTCTATGTTAGACTAAGGGTCTCTCTCAGTCTTTCTCCTTCTATAAAGCTTTCATCAGAAGTGCTTTCTTCTGAGGCCTCTGGTCTTCAGGTAACTACCCTTTAAGGGAATCAGAGAGGAACTCCCTGGGGGGCTCCTATTACAAACTTGTTCCTCTTGAGTCCTAAATCTTAAGTACACCATCAGCTTGAATACCTGACGCTGGAATGCAAACCTCTCCTGGCTCCAAAGGAACTCCAGTTGAAAAGCCCAAACTGGGCCTTTGAACTCAGTAGTGGGCAGTCATGAACAGGTTTCCTTCCTCATTGCTGCTGCTGATTGCCCCTCATGTGAGTGCCAAGACTCCCTAAAGGATGAAATTTTCTATTCTCACCCTCTTCCAACCTTGATCAGCTTTATTTTCTTCACAGATGTTCTTTCTCAGGTTACTCTGAAAGAGTTTGGTCCTAGAATATTGCAGCCTTCCCAGACCCTCAGTCTGACTTGCTCTTTCTCTGTTTTTTCACTGAGCACTTCTGGTATAGGCATGAAATGGATTTGTCAGCCCTCAGGGAAGGGTCTGGAGTTGTTGGAAACAATTTGGTGGAATGATGATAAGCACTACAACTCATTTCGGAAGAGCTGGCTCACAGTCTCCAAGGAAACCTCCAACAATCAAGCATTACTCCAAATCCCCAATGTAGACATTGCAGATACTGCCACATACTACTGCGCCAAGACAGCACATTGACACAGCCTCATTTTTCAGCTCTACAGTATTTCAGGCTGGTTCTCAGCTCTGTTCCTTTCTATTATATCACAAGAGCATATGAACAAAGCTTTCTTGCTGGCCTCTGTGGTTTCCTTTTTGCTCTTAGGGTAAGAGCTTTCTATTCCTGATATTCAATGCAAATCCCTGTTAAGATATTCAAACATAAGTCTGTCTGTGTTTGGTTTTATAAAGATGTGGTGCCTATACCAGGTGGCTCAGAGTAATGATTCAACTCTGACTTAGGCCAAATAATCCCCCATCAGACAATTTAAAATGATTGGAATGTTCACCTTCAGGATGCAGATGTATATGTGGAAGGTGTGAATTACTAAATGAGCACTTTCAAATTGAGTCATTGGCAAAAGATTTCATGGATGCTCCCGATTTTTCAGACTATTCCCAAGGGTATTTAATGCTCTCCACAAACTGATTGTAATAGCATATTTTTAAAGGAAATGCTTATATATTTCAGGGACCATACAGAATTTGAGCCTTTGCTCAAGTACAAACTTAAACACTCCTAACTGGTGTTCATGTAACTCTATGTGTTTTGTATAATATTAGAGGTAAAAAGTAGTAATCACCCAAATATAAAAATGACTATCTACAATACTTACCTTCCTATAGGATATGTTGGTCAAGTACTGTCACAAATGTTATGGTGTTAATCACTAATTATTTGATGAAATTTAAGGCCTGTGAGATGGAAGTCATGATTGACACTTTGAAGGTCACCAAGAATATGAAATTGGATAGACTATAGTCCTAGTGGAAAATCAAAGACTGTTATTCTAATAAAATATTATACTAATAAGATGATTTTTAATTACATTGCCATATGTAGACTTAAATCTGTAAGTCAATTCATGATCACTGGAAATATTTCTTGCAGCAGATGGAAAACAAGAGAGAACAAAAATGGAACAATTTGTAGAGATTGGAGCATTTGGTTTGTCCTCAGCAAACCTTACCCTGAGGACTGAAGGACCATTGCAAAGGAGGAAGTAAAAATATTGTAAGAGCCAGAGAAAATAGATGACTCCAATGAAACATCCTCTTCCAGACACAATAGAACTGATGCACACATGAACTCACATTATGTGGGAACAAGCATTGGGCTTATTCATTCAGGGAGTGGCACCCTCTGCAGAGAAAGGCAAGTGGATGTATGCTCTCACCATTAGTCAAGAAGACTCTATCTGGAACTCCTATTCACTTGCAGGGATGTCTACACCCAACAAAACCATAAGATCACTGTCTTCTCTACAGTCACTGAGTACACAGGACATCACCATGGGTTGAAGTTTTATCATCCTCTTCCTGGTAGCAAGAGCTTCAGGTAAGGGGCTCACAGTAGTAGGTTTGAGGTGTTGCCAAACACTTGGGTGACAATGACATCCACTCTGTCCTTCCCTCCACAAGTGTCCACACCCAGGTCCAGCTGCAGCAGTCTGGGGCTGAACTGGTGAGTCTTGGGGCCTCAGTGAAGATTTCCTGCAAGACTTATGGCTACATGCTCACTGAGTACTTCATGTGAACCAAAGTCATGGAAAGAACCTAGAGAGGACTGGAGTTATTAATCCTTCCAATGATGGTACTAGCTACAATGAAAATTTCAAGGACAAGGCCACATTTACTGCAGACAAATCCTCCAACATAGCCTATATGGAGCTTAGCAGACTGGCATCTAAGGATTCTGCTGTCTATTACTGTACAAGAAACAGTGGTACAACCACATCCTGGGTGTTTCAGAAACCCTAGAGGAGAAGCAAACTGTACTGAGATGGAGATAACAGTAAAGACTATTCTTTAGAACTGCCCAGAAATAGAAATTTTGCAGGCCCATTTATTGCTACCTCCTCACAGTCCTATAGTGCCTTTGTCATCTTTGTAAAAGGACATATAAAAATAAAGTGATGCTGGTTTAGGATAAACCTACAGGACACCATGCCTTCTCAATCTCTTCACCAGTGACTACCTCTATTGATATGTTTCTTAGTAAAAGAACCAAAGTGAAAGTCATGATGATGCATAATAAAAATATCACTGGAAATCAGCATCCCTGACATCAAGCAGTATTACAGAGCAGTAGTGATAAAAACTGTATGGTATTGGTACAGAAACAGGCAGGTAGATCAATCGAACATAGTTGAAGACCCAGAAATGAACCCATACACCTATGGTCACTTGATCTTTGACAAAGGAGCTAAAGCCATTCAGTGGAAAAAAGATAGCATTTTCAACAAATGATGTTGGTTCAACTGGAGGACAGCTTGTAGAAGGATGCAACCCATAGGAAGAACAACAATATCAACCAACCAAACCCCACAGAGCTCCCAGGGACTTAACCAGCAACCAAGGAGTGACCCATGGTTCCAGCCTCATATGTAGCAGAGGATGGCCTTGTTGGACATCAATGGCAGGAGAGACACTTGGTACTGCAAAGGCTTGATGCCCCAGTGTAGGAGGATGCCAGGTTGGTGAAGCAGGAGTGGGAGGGAGGGTGAGGGAGCACTCTTATAGAAGCAGGGGGATGGTGGATGGGAAAGGGGGTTTCCAGAGGGGAAACCAGGAAAGGGGATAACATTTGAAACTTAAATAAATAAAATTATCTAATTAAAAATATATCAAGAAATATTGCTAGATTCTGAGACACCAGAATGTTTGCTGAAATAGTTGGAGATAAAGGATAATCTGAATTTGACCTATAAATTCCAAATCACCAATGTCTGGGCAAAGAAACAATCCTTTCATAGTTAAGTATTAAGTGACCTCAGGTGTGTTGTTAACTCTGGTTCTGTGTTCTAGCTTCTCTGTCTTAGAAAGTGAGAAATATTTATCTTAACATGCAGAACATGTATGTATATAGAATTCCTGTAGGTTGGTCAGGATATTATTAAATCACTTTTCATAGAACTAATTTACCAACACAATGTATGTATCTATTAATTGCAATAGGCTCTGACATTGTACATAAATGTTTGTTCTTATGTTTACTTGTTTTGCATCTCAGTAACACAGGGATATTCACACAACCAGCAGTGACATGTTACTCCTCTCTTCCACAGTCCCTGAGCATGGGACTTCTTACTTTGTGTTGGCCTTCTGTTGCTGGACATGTGTCCACCCTTAAGTGTGGCTAATATTCCCAATGTTGCTCTATTAGATAAAGCTAGTTTCTCTTTGCAAGTCAGTATCAATTTCAGAAACTTCTTAAGTTAAGGGTAAGAACCTGTGGCTGTGTTCCTGTCTCAACACTGGAGCATTCATGTGGATAGAGGCTTTGCATACCCTGTGCATGCTGTCACATTCTCTGTAGGTTCATATGTGCAGAGTCCTGTTACGTCTGAAAGACAGACTCTTTGGTGCCAGGTCCTCAGCTCTTTTAATCTATTCAGTGTTTCAATTATTTCTCAGAACTGAGGTTTAATTGTGGAGTTATTGTGTGGAGCTTAGAGCAATTGCAACACCTCATACTTTTGTGGCACCTATAAGGACTCTATGACCACTAACTCATAGTGTGTTATCCTGTGACTGGCATTGAGATGTTTAATTAATAACTCATGTCTTCTGGGAGCCTCACCGTCTACACATGTAGGTACCTCTGTTCAAATATACCTAAGTCTAAATAAATAAATAAATAAATAAATAAATAAATAAATAAATAAGTGAATGAATAAAAAACACAGCACACCCATCTACTTTCTACTTGGCTTTCTGCAAGCACGTATCTCACTTAACCACAGAGCATGACCAGCAAGCACGTATCTCACATAACCATAGAGCATGACCAGACACAGACCACTGTCTTCCTCTTCTTCCTCTTCTTCTTCCTTACCCTCTTCTTCACTCTCTTAAAATAAAAAAAAAAAACACAACACTTTCCTCCTGTTACTGAAAAGAGATTCTTTTGTAATACAATATATCCTGATTAGAGCTTGGTTCTTTCCTGCCCCTCAGAATTTCTCCCTTCCTCCCCCCACTCCTCTGAATATACTCCCTTTCTATCTATCAGTAGAAAAGAAGAGGCTTCTAAGAAATAAAAACCAAACATGACAAAATAAAATATAGTAAAATAGAGCAATACCTATTGTGTTGAAGTTGGACTCGGAAAACAAACAAGAGGAAAAAATACCTGAGAGTAGGTAGAAGACTAAGGAAACCACTAAATTTCTCAGTAACAGGAGCCACATACAAAATACTTAGATAATCATATGTATGTATATGTGTATGTATATGTATATTATATCTTATGTAAATGTACATATGTTGTTTATATGTATTGCTTTCTTGGCTTCTACTAATTCAACACACAATCAACATTCAAATAAGCAAAGTATATGAAAGAAAACATGAAGCATTTGTTATACTGACTCAGATGACTCCATTCAGAATATCTTTTTTCAGGTCCATTTAGCACTTTTAGATTTCATAATTCATATTTTACTATGAGTAGTATTCTGTCAGGCGCAGGACTCACAGCTCCACTCCACCACCACACTGAAGCACTGTTGGGTCTTGGGTGGTGGTAGGGTTATGAAAGGGATTGGGAAAGAATGACCCATGTCCTGCCAGACTTCTGGTGCTCTTGCCAGGCACACATGGATGTCTGTTGGCCATGCGCCTCTCTCTGCTGGATGGGCATTGGTATCCCAGTCCTCAGAGAGCAGGTGGGTAACAGTTGAGGGGAGCCACAGGTTATTGCTCCTTGGTTGCTGCAGACGATGCTGGACACCACAGAGGAGCTGAGAATGAATTGGGGGCCCCCTGGGCAGCTCAGTATGCCCTGAGGCAGAAAGGAAAGGCAGGCAGGGGCAGGGGATTCAATGCTGCAGGTACAAGCAGGGATGTGGGGCAGGTGAGGTGTGGGAGTGAAGGGTTGTATGTGGGGGGAGTGCAGGAGTTTTTAATTTGGTCTCGCAGCTGCAAGTATAGGGTCCACACGGTGTGTCTAGTTGAAAGGAGGCAACGCATGGTCGTAAGATGTTTTATTGTAGGAGGAAGAGAGAGAAGATAGGGAAGTAGAGGCTGGCCATGGCCATGTGGAGAGAGAGAAAAAGGAGAAGATAAGAGGAGAGAAAGAGAGGAAGGGAGAAGAGGAGGAGAAGGGGAGAAGAAGGGAAGAGAGAGGAGAGGGGGCAAAGTGCCTCTTATATGATAGGCTGGGCTAGCTGTCTGTGGGGTGGGGCATACCTGGCTGTGGTCAGAAGACTCTCTTTAAAAAAAAAACATATTGTTGTTCATCCTAAGGGGCAGCAAACCCTTCAGCTCCTTGGGTCCTTTCTCTAGCTTCTTCACTGGGGACCCTGTACCCAGTTCAATAGATGGTTGTGAGCCTCTATTTCTGTATTAGTTGGGTACTGTCAGAACCTCTCAGGAGACAGCTATATCAGGCTGGATTGTCCTTCCTTCAGTCTCTGCTCCATAGTTAGTCTCTGAAACTCCTTCCAATGGTATTTTGTTCCACCTTTTAAGAAGGAATGAAGTGTCCACATTTTGGTCTTCCTTCTTCTTGAGTTTCTTGTGGTTTGTGGATTGCACTTCGTGTATTCTGATTTTCTGGGCTAATATCCACTTACCAGAGAGTGCATACCATGTGTGTTCTTTTGTGATTGGGTTACCTCACTCAGGATGATATTCTCCAGATCCATCCATTTCCCTAAGAATTTCATAAATTCATTGTTTTTAATAGCTGAGTAGTACTCCATTGTATAGATGTACCACAATTTCTGTATCCATTCCTCTGTTGAGGGACATCTGGATTGTTTCCAGTTTCTGGCTATTATAAATAAGGCTGCTGTGAACATGGTGGAGCATGTGTCCTTATTATATGTTGGAGCATCTTCTGGGTATATGCCCAGGAACTACCTAGTTCCCTCAGAGCTCCCAGGGACTAAACTACCAACCAAAGAGTACACATGGTGGAACTAATGGCTCCAGCAGCATATGTATAGTAGAGGATGGCCAAGTCAATCATCAATGGGAGGAGAGGCCCTTGGACCTGTGAAGGTTCTATGTCCCAGTGTAGGGGAATGCCAGGGCCAGTAAGCAGGAGAGGGTGGGGTGGAAAGCAGGGGGAAGGGGGGTGCCTACAGAGGTTTGCTCTTGTTCTTTTGGGGTTTTTGATTTTTTGATTTTTCTTGGAGGGGAAACTGGGAAAGGAGATATCATAAGACATGTAAATAAAGAAAATATCTAATAAAAAAAGTTTCTCTCAGAAGACTGGGGGCAAGGTCCAGCTAGAACCTTTCCTGCGGGGGGCTTTGGGGGCCTGTGACTGCTATAGGAGCCAGGGGCCCAGGAGGCATGATTGAACACCTTCCATCCCATGCAGGCAGAAATGATCACCCACTAGGTCTCTGGGGTTCCAGACCTCTTGCTCCACCAGGACCAGGTTACCTGCACAGCCTACTGCCCCACAACTCCCTCTTTTTCTTTTTATAAGGGAAAGGTGTCATCAGAATAACTGTTTACTACTATGTTGGGAAAATGATAGGGGTCCTGGAGTGACTGTGTCATTTGTGTTGAAAATTTTGGGTGGGGTAGAAGTATTAGAAGAAAACATATAGGACAGAGAAGTAATACAATTAAGACAGAGGGTGGGAAGGGTAGACAAGGCAAAGGATTATAGAATCAATTGTTCCATGGGTAGTACAGTTTGAGGGTAATAACATCAGTTTTGAACAGCAATTAATTAATCTAGATAGACATTATGTTTTCCTTACTATCATGTAAGGAAAGTTCAGCAGCCATTGGGCTTTGGAAAAAAAGTTCATCTATAGCTGTAAGGTCCCAAGTTTGTTGTTTGTCCTCTGTAGAGTTCATCACATATCTCAGGAGTCTTCAGTCAGATGAGCATTTGGAGGAAGGCCGATCTGTTATCCACAGGTCCTAGGAGATGGCTTTGTCTCCACTGGATCTATGGCTGCAGGCACTGTTCTTTTGTGGGAGTAACCCTGTAGGATAATTATGACAAAGAGCAGGACCCTAGCAGCAGGATGTCTGCGTAGGGTGGAGAGTGAATGTGAAGCCTGCAATGGTTTGTTTGGGAGCACAGCACGGATCTTTTTTTTGAGATAGGGTTTCTCTGTATAGCCGTAGCTGTCCTGGAACTCACTCTGTAGACCAGGCTGGCCTCAAACTCAGAGATCCACCTGCCTCTACCTCCCAAGTGCTGGGATTAAAGGCGTGTGCCACCACCATCCAGCACAGCATGGATCTTTGTTAGGATCCTAGAAAAGCAAGGATTTGTGAGGGATTTAGTCCTAGAAGGAATCTTTTAAGTTTGCTTTAGGTGGCTGAGGAAGAAAATCATGCACCTGGGATAGGCAGTAACAGTTTATCTGTGAAAGGAAACCAATTGTTAATTAAGGATTGAATGATGGTAGTCAGCATAGTTGATTTGACCTGTGGAAGTAAATTAGGTGACTTTCTAACCTTAAAAGAAATCTTAAGCAAGTTGAAAACTTTTTTCATGGATTTTAGGGAGAAAAAATAGTATTTAAATAAAGCAAGATAATTTTGGGTTTAAACGTACAAGTTAGGTATACTTGTAGTGAGAGCAAGCAAGCAAAACCTCAGGTGCAGCAGTTTGGGTGGGCCTAGGTGGGTGGGGGACACTTCCTCATCTGTTTTTTCTTGGAAAGCAGGAGAATGAAAGAAAAGCATAAAGGAATATAAGCACAGAGGGTTGAGTGAAAGGCTTTTTAGCTAAAGCAGTGGTAGCCTGCTGGGCAGTGTGAACACATGAGTGGAAACAGAGTTAAGCTCTGCAGGATGAAAGGCAGCTTTTGCTGCAGGCTGGGGGAGGGGCAGATAGTAGAGGCCAGCACCATTTTGGACTGACACAGAGCAGAGAGCAGGGGAAGCAGAGGGCATACAGTGGAGTCTGCACAGTGGGAACCTGTATTTTCAACAGAGGAAGGGGGAAGCTGGCCAGGAACATGTGGATAGAGGGAGAAAGGAATGCCTAGGTTTTTGAACTAGGTCACTCACAATTTAGTTCCAATGTGTTTTAGCTGGTTCTGCCTTGAGTTGATGTCTTTTTTTTTTGTTTGTTTGATTTTTTTTTTTTTTGTCTTTTGTTTTTTGAGACAAGGTTTCTCAGTGTAGCCCTGGCTGTCCTGGAACTCACTTTGTAGACCAGGCTGGCCTCGAACTCAGAAATCCACCTGCCTCTTCCTCTCAAGTTCTGGGATTAAAGGCTTGCCCCACCACTAGGCTGCCACTTGTCGGTTGCAGGGCTCACCACTGGGCTGCAGGGGGTGAACCAGGCAGCAGTGCCCACAGTATTCCATTGTCTATACATCCCACATTGTCAATATCTGCTTGTCTTTTGTTACAAATCTAGGTAGATTCCATTTCCGAGCTGCTATGAATAGAGCAGCAATAAACATGGATGTGAAACTGTCTCTGTAATAATATAGAGTCATTTGAGTACATGCTTGGAAGGGATAGAGCTGGGACACAGTACTGTTTTGTTTACTATTTATGGTGACATTTTCAAACTGATTTCCAAAGTCACTACACTAGTTGTAGCCATCCAGCAGCCACAAGTACGAATGAGTTTTCTGGGGTCAAGATCCTGGAAAGCCATTTTGTGGTACCAGAACCACGGGAAGGGTTCATAAAAATTAGCCAAACACAGATGTGTTTCAATCAGCCATCTTTCATTCAATTCTCTTTGTTACAAACCAACAGGTAATAAGTAAGGCAAAACCCCTTCCCTAAGTTTGTCAGCAACTTGGCACAATTAGCAACTTCTTCTTCCGTCTCTGGAGGCGGGACTTCTGGTGTAACTGGAACTTGGAGAGAGTTGTGGCAATTAGCAAGAGGTAGGCAGAGAGGTGTGGTTATCTGTGGAAAGGCGAGGTCTGAAGAGTCAGCCCTCAGAGGTAGGAGGGTCACAGTTCCTCCCTTTTTATTTAGAACACAGCAGGACAAAGTCATATTCAAATGGCACAGTTTTGCACGGGAATTCTTTGGTGCTTTGATGGATATAACCTGTGGATTATGTTCTACTGAACAGCGTCTTACCCATCATCAAGGTCACGTGCAGCTAGTTTGACACTGTAAACTGGGCTTATTATGTGTTTTTTCAAAAAACACAGCCACATGGCACGTGCCTCTGTCTTAGGTTGATACCCCCCAGAGACCTAAACAAAGATACAGGTCTCCAAAACACACCCTTCATCGGTGCAGCTAACGCCAAGGCACACCCTTATTGCCTGCGAAGTCCAGGAACTGCCATAGTCTTATTGGAGTCCACTCTTTCTGAAGTCCATGTGAAGCAGCGCTGGTGCACTGGTGGGCCTCTGGGAGTAGACACCTAATTGAGTTGTGAAATAGTAGCTCCCAAGCTAGGAGCCTTTACAATACTTTTGCCTTCAATAGGCCTTCAATTTAGTTGTAAATAAGTAACTTTCATGTTAGAAGCTCCGAGATAGAGTTTGCTTTTTAGATAGGGGGCACCGGGAATGAGTGAATTTTGATTGTCTTTGTACTCTGGGAATGAGTTTGCTTGAGATAAAAACTCAAAAGTTTAAAAGTAACATTAACTTGAAGATGTCTCAGGCACTTTAATTGCAAATTAGCAATGTTTAGGCCCAAGGATTGGCCTCTAGGTGTAGAGGGAAGCCCCTGTTGACTCTTAGAAAAAGGTGGAGGCTATTTCAGCCAAGTAAACTTGTTGGCTAATAAAATGTTTAGCCAATATTTTTACTATAAAAACATGTTTATAAAAAGATTTTGTGTCTATATCCACTTGACAACTTAATGTATTAGGCAATCATTGTGTTCCAACACAAACAGTGTCCCTTCCCCAGATCAAAGTGTGGTTAAGAATAAATGTATTAGTAAGTGGAGTGACATGCCATTTTATCATAGCATAAAAACTGAAAATGTGCAGATGCCAATGGCAATCCACATCAGACTGATCTTTAGTATCAGACTGCTATATATATATTAAGACAAGCAAAAGGCAACATGTCCTCAAAAACAAGCAAAAAGCGAGGCATGCCTTAAAAGAGGCAAAAAATGAAATATTATTCAATACAATTAAAAAAATGAAACATGCTTCTTAAAATAAGCAAAAAACAAGATGCTTTTGGAATGGAGTGCAGTGCAAATTCCCCCTCCTTTTAATATTAAAAAATCAAATTCTCAAAGTGCAAAGTATACATTGAGTAAATGTTGACTCTGAGAATTATAAATTATTTTAGAAATATAGGTAACATTAAATTGTTGACAAAATGTCTTAAATGCTCGACTATTAATAGTCAGTTTCATAATCTGTTTTAATCTGACTAGGAACATTAAATATAGAAATATAATATAGACAATAACCAATTAATATTTTTGTTTTTTTATGTTAAGGCAATAGTAACTTGAAAGCCTGAGAAGAAGTTAATAGTCACATGTGTATATTTTACTTTTAATTTTGAAATCAAAATTATATTTTAAAAATGTCTAAATATCATAATAGAGAGCTCAGATACATATATGTACCCATATATCAATATATAAATTAAGGTTTAATTTTAATACTTGATAAAAAGAAACTACAGCACACAATTTGATTATTTGTACTGACATAGGGAGAAAATCATGAGAACAACATGTGACTTATATATAAAATTTTTTATAAAAGGGCTAAAGAAGAAATATATTGTTATGGGGTGTATACATAAGTCTATAGGAAATATAAAAGTATGTATATAAACGAATTAAAACAATTCATTTACTTTGGAGAAATATCAATTTTTGTCTAAAAATCTTTACTAAGTAATAGGCCAAATATCAATTAATATTTTGCAATAACCAATTTAATTGTTCTTAGATTGAATTTATCATAATTTTTTATTAATATACAACAGCATCATAATAGGATGTTAAACTTTACTTAGAATATGAGAGAAGTTGTATTCATATTAATGCTCTCTTTTGCCAAAGAATTGTTGTGGGCAAAACTAAACATTATTATAATTCATTACAATTGATAGCAAGTGATAGAAACTTTTCCTGATATCTGCAAGGCTTTTTGTCTCACCAGTTAATTTTTATCAAAGGATTCAGTCTTGTGGTGATTTTAAGATGAGGTCTTAGCCAAAAGTAACTCGAAATAAATAACTTATCTTTTCTTTTGTGATATATCTGAGATTTTAATAGTTAACTTACACTGAGAAAATCAAAGTTTTAGCTTCTTGTACTGAGCAGAGACAAAGAAATTATATATAAGTCTTTTAGCCATTTTCAAACGCAACATTTCTTAATGATTACAGATTCATTGGAAATAAAATCTTTAAAATTACTAAGATGTAGAGAGAAAAACAACCTTAACTATTTAATATCTCTACATGAAATAGGCAAGCCAGATTGTAATGTTTCTATAAGTTCCATGGCCTCATTTATTCTCCATAAGTCTCAAGCTTAAAATTACTTTGAACCACACCTGGCTAGTTCTTTAATAATGTTGTTTATTCCTGACCTTTTCAAGCTTAAAACATTTATTATAACTTTGGTGGGGTAAAAGCATTGCTTGTAATGGAAAGAAACACCACTTGAGTGTCTCTGAACAGTTTTTAGGGCACAAACTCTTTTCCAATCTAAAATTTCAATTTTACCACTCTTATCTAATTAAGCTTGTATTTAAAGATTTCAGCAGGCCCATACTGGCCACCAATGCTTCTTAACTTTTACTACTCTTTTCTTAATTTCTTATGTAATATTAAGCCATAACCATAAGTTTTAGAAAGTAAAACCCAATATAAACAATTTATACTCTTTAAAATCAATACTAAAAACATTACATTTATTTTACAAAGTTTTTTTAAGTGTCTCCCTGTTTTTCAACTGTAGCTAGCAAGTCTGGGTCATTGTGAGATAACTTTTCAGAGCACGCCAGGTCTCTGGAAAGTAAAATCATGGCATTGACTGATAAGTTACATGGCACAGTGTCTTTATCAATTGTCTGGTACAAAGCCCATAACTTAAAATATAGCTATTGTATGATATTAAGCAGTTACTAAATTAAATAGCTGTTTTGAATTTTACCACCTGTTATATGGCCTGTAGCTTAAGTCTTGGCCTTTAGACTGTGCTAAATGGCTGTAAAACTCTAGCTGGGGTTGTCTGCTGAGATTTTGGCCATCTTGGCAGATATATGCCACGTGTGTACCTTTAACAGCACGTGTTATCTGAGTTACCAGCTTTAAACTAGCTTTCAGTTATTGTAGTGGCTATTCCTGGTTGTCAACTTGACTATATCTGTAATGAACTACAATCCAGAATTAGAAGGCTCACCTGTGGCTCTAATCTGGAGGCTGAGAGATATAAGTTTCTGACCTGAATCTTGGTATGGAGACCTTGAGGAATAGTGGCTATGAATCCCAGAGGATTAAGATAGAAAGCTCTATGAGTTCAAGATCATCTGTGATTAGAGGTGTGGTGGCATAGTGGCTATGAATCCTAGAAGATTAAGACTGGAAGATCTACTAGTTCAAGCAAGGTCATCTGGGGTTACAGGTGTGGTGGCACACACCTTTAACCTGGGCCACACTTTTTGCTGGAGACCCATATAAGGACATTGGAAGAAGGCAGGCTCTCTCTGTTTCCCTGGCTTGTTTTGTGGGACTGAGCAACTGCCGGATCCTTGTATTTCCAGTCACAGCTGCTGCCCACCCTTGTTGGGAGTTGATTGTTGGGAGTTGGACTACAGACTGTAAGTCATCAATAAATTCCTTTACTACATAGAGACTACCATAAGTTCTGTGACTCTAGAGAACTCTGATTAAGACAGTTATCGATGTTACAATGTTAACAATATCCAATAACTTATACAGAACAAATTTATACCTTTAGGACTAGTTAGAAAATAAATGAAATCTTATAAATTTAAATCAATTAAAGAATTTAGAACTTAAGCTTCTAATCACTTTTACAAGCAGCTATTTAGCAGCACAATTTAAATCAGCCTCTTCTGTGTATAATGAGCCTTTATGCTATTTGTATAACTCAGAAATCTGTTTGTCTCTGCCTCTCAAGTGCTGGGATTAAAGGCGTGTGCCACCACTGCCTGACTATTTTCTTAGTTAACTATTTTCACCAAGGCACTGTGAAAATTCCTGTACAGGACTGTGATGTATGATGCCTTAGTCCTGCTATTTTCTAAATAAAAAGGGAGGAACTGTTACCTCCCCCCTCCCCTCAGCCATCGGACTTCTGGCAATCTCTGCTTGGAGGCTACCACCTGGGGAGCTAAGACAAATGCTCTCTGCAGACTATCAGTTCCTCTTTGAAGAAGCCGCCTGAGTATGCCCACAGCCTGAAGATCTTCTGAAACCTGGGGACTTTGGCACCTGAACCTTTTTTGCAGTATGCAAATATCATGTAATCTAGAGATTTGGTTTCAGTTTCTCCAGTGACTATAAAAACCCTGGCTTATTCTAAGTAAAGTGAAGTCTTGATTGGGCTATTTCAACTTGACTTCATGATTTCCCTTTGCATTTCAAACACTCTATTTTAGGTCCTTTGGTCCTTCTCCTGAGAGAACCCAGTTCATGAAACTGCGGGCAGTTTTAGGAAAATACAATTGAGCCGATAGAGGTCTTTAGGGGGAAACAAATAAATCCCTTAAGACATACAGAAAAATCCGATTAAACAGGTGAAAGTAATAACTAAAATGGTGTATGACCTAAAATTGGAAATAGAAGCAATAACGTAAACACAAACTGATGGAATCTTGAAAACCTAGAGAACAGGAATACTAGAGGCAAGGATGATTTTTCTTTTTTTCTTTTTTAACTTTTATTGCATTATGATGAGAAAAGTTACATGATTTCAATTTATCTGAATTTGTTAACATTTAAAAACATTTTAAGTAAATAGAATTAAATCATAGTCTTGTTTCCCTTTTGTACCCCAACTCCTGCTAGAGACCCACTTTCAATAGCTACAATATTATAACAATAAAAGTAAGTATTATAAAAATTGTTTTATATAAAACAACAATCAATTTAACAGTCTTATGTAGACACTCGTTTACAGCAACAGTGAAAATACATTTTTCTTAATATAAATTTTAAATAACTCCAAACATATTAACTGTTATTTCAAAATAATACATCACTACTAGTATTTTCTTAAATGAACATAAACATATAAAGTCTTTTTGCTTGTTTGTTTGTTTTGTATTTAGTAGAGTTTAAAATCTTGGCTCTTACTGTGGTACAAGCCCAAAATAAGAACAATTTTTAGACATTGGATTTCTTTGTAATAAGGCTGTACTTCAATAATCTTCACATCACCAAAGGATTTTACCTCCATCGTAGCTAAGCTGAGAGTTGATAGTTCTGCTGCACCAAGAAATGAATTGTAGCCTCGATTTTTGGATACAGACTTCCTGCTATGGTCAAAGCTATTTGACTTGAGTGAGTGACTTTTTTCTCAGGCCACAGAGAACAGGTTACATTCATTTAAGAAATGGTGTGTGTATTAAGATGGTCTATCCATAAAATCATTTACCAACTGTTTCAGTGAACAATGGTTCTGCTTGGAGGGTGGCACAGACATTAGGTGAGGGTAAGAACTTGGTTCATTAGCTGTGATAATTTGGAAAAGCGTTCATCTCAGAGAAAGAGTAACTTATAAAGTCCTCTTCTTCAAACTTGATACAAGAGTTAAAAATGTCAAGCAAAGCATTCAGTCTCACTCTTTGTTGTTCTCTTACAAGCAACCTCCCTAGTTAAT
>JADRCD010121729.1:0-17132 GCA_019843815.1 Montemys delectorum
TTTTTTTTTGTTTTTGTTTTTGAGTCAGGGTTTCATGTAGACTAGACTGGTATGAAGCTGAAGATAGCTTTGAACTTCTTAGTTCCTGCCTCGACCTCTCAGGTACTTGGGTTTATAGTCATCACGCCCAATGAAATAAAAGGAAAATGCTTGTATAATATAAAATGTATCCAACTCAGTCAAACTATTACCAATTTAAGATAATGCTATTTAAAAATGTTTTAATTTTTCATGTGTGAGTGTTTTGCTTATGTGCATCTGTCAGTGTCCAGATGTCAGACAGGGTGTTGGATCCTCTGGATCTGGGGTCACAGATGTTTGTGAGCCACCATGTGGGCAGTGAGGTCTTCTGGAAGAGCAGCCTGTGGTCTTTACTGCTGAGCTGTCTACAGCAGGTATAAAATAAAATGTACTAGATAAAACTAATTTATTCATTTTGTTGACAGAGCGGGAGGCTGAGTAAAGAGCTGGACTTAGTCAGTCACAAAGTGAGGACGAGACTGGATGAGCTGAAGAGGCAAGAAGTAGGCAGACTGAGGATGCTTATCAAAGCTAAGCTGGATGCCCTTCAAGGTAGGTGCTGGGTAGATGGGAGGATGCTTTCAGTGCTGGCTTGTTCTCTGTTAAGTTGCCAGCATGCTTTATATTTATGGTATGTATGTATTCATGTGTTTGCATGAGGAGTGTGTACACACTCATATGTGCCTGTGTGTAAAGCCAGAAGTTAATGTTAGGTGTCCTCTGAGGCTGATATTTGCTGTTTTCTCACACCGTTGCAGATAGTGGCATGGATCACCACCTTCTTCTGAAGCAGTTCGAACACCTGAACCACCAGAATCCTGACACATTTGAATCCAGAGATTTGGATATGCTAATCAAAGCGGTAAGGAAACACCCCCAAGATGAATCCAGAGATTTGGATATGTTAATCAAAGCAGTAAGGATGTGTCCCCATGATGAATCCAGAGATTTGGATATGCTAATCAAAGTATAAGGACACGCCCCCAAGATAAATCCAGAGATTTGGATATGCTAATCAAAGTGGTAAGGATGCACCTCCAAGATGGAGTCTTTCTGATCATTTGAGGATCTGTGATTTGAGAGATAATCTCAGTGAAGTGGGAACCTAACTTTCATATGCTCTCGAGAGTCTCTGGAGGTTGCTTTAAGGTTTCTCACTACAGATGTTAAGACTAACATGGGGGCACATCACTCATCCACGCCTCCAAGTCCAAAATGCTGCAAAAACTGAACCAGGCTTGAACTAGCTAGTCTCCATGGTATCTGTAGTTTTTATTTAGACTCTGTAAGGAAGTCCTGCCTATGAAGGTTCTATGGGAGACTCAGTTTCCTTTGTCAGCTCACAATGTTTCCTGGTATTTCTTGGCACTATGCAGTGTCACTGAAGTCTCTCTCTTCATCTCCATTTGCCCTTCCTCCCTGTGCCCTAAAATTTTGAAAAATCCCTTAATAATTTTATTATTATTATTATTATATTTTATCTATGCTACAGTTACATATAATAATATTTATTACTATTACATATTATCACTTTATTATATGATTATGTATTGTATTTGTGTGCAGTGCTAGGAGTGTAATGCAGAATTTCATACATGTTAGGGATTCATGCATGCTGGGAATACCGGTCTGAGCTACCATATCTGGTTGGCCCAGGCAGTTTTAGATGAGAGTTTGTGGACCTATTATATTAGTTATGAGAGAAGTTGACAAGTTCGGTGTTTTAGTTGGGCATTTATGAAACTCAGTGAAATAGCTGTCAATGACCACTTGCATTTCCTGCCATATCCACGTTTGACCCAGTTTCTTCTTTTTGAAATCAGTTTATATTTTGTTTGCTTTGAATAGTCCAATGTTTGTAGGTTTTACTCTCCTAACATCTGTTAGAGAGCTCAGGATATTTTTATTTTATTTTATTTTATAATTTATTTTGTTCTGGGGAAATAGCTCTGGGCTCAGTTGAGAGACCCTGCCTCAGTGAATAAGGTAGGGAGCCATCAAGGAAGACCCCGAACATCACCCTTAGGTCTTCATACGCACCTGCACAGGGATGCCCACATACATGTGAATGCACATGTACACCCGCATGCGCACCACACACATGCCTGTGAGAGAAAGAAAAAAGAGTGACGCTTAACACTTCCCTCTCACACATTGATGTACATGTATTGTGCTCTAGGCCACTGCGGATCTGGAGCAGTATGACCGGACTCGGCATGAAGAGTTTAAGAAGTATGAGATGATGAAGGAACACGAGCGCAGAGAGTATTTAAAAACGCTGAGTGAGGAGAAGAGAAAAGAAGAAGAGTCCAAGTTTGAAGAAATGAAGAGGAAGCATGAAGACCACCCCAAAGTTAATCATCCCGTAAGTACTGTGACTCATGGAAAGCATGTCTAGGTGATTTTTTTGTAGCAGAATTTTGTCCTGAGTTTAGCACATAAATCCTGAGTCTTAATTCTGAAAAGTTCCTCAGATGTATTTTTTTGAGTCTCTATACATAGATTATGTTTTGTTTTGAGCACTTTCTTAAAATTGGTTCACAGGGAAGCAAAGATCAACTAAAAGAGGTTTGGGAAGAGACTGATGGATTGGACCCTAATGACTTTGACCCCAAGACATTTTTCAAATTACATGGTAACAGATTTGATACAAATATTGATATTTATACCTGCTGTTTGAAAGTCTGTATTTGATAGACCCATAGCTGATTACTGTGATGGCTTGCTGTTGAGTTCTACCAGTAGTCACAGTTAGAGTTTTTTCTTCAAGTGAGATTATTAATAGTTTTTAGCTGATCTCAGAAGATATCTTAGATCATAATTGTGTCTGTCTGCCCACATTTACTATTGAGCCACTGTATGATTTACTCCAAAGCTTTCTGCAAACTGGATCTAATTCTGTGGTTGGTTAGGTAATACCTAACAAACTTTTCATGACAGAACTAAAATTTACTAAGCTGATATGGTGGTGACGCCTGTAATCCCAGCACTTGGGAAGCTGAAGCAGGAGGATTGCTGCATAGGTTATCCTGGACTACATAGTGAGTACCAGGCCAGTTAGGGATATGCTTAAATTTTGTTCTAGCTACTTTTATCCCTATAGATACTTCTCTTTCTCTTTGGAAAGAAGTAGATGATATATACTCTTCTAAAATATGATTATGAACTGTAAATATAGAGTTGTCCCCCGGGTTGACCTGAGGCCTCAAGAGAAAGCTGAAGCCCTGCCCTGCAGCTGATTGTGGCTTTACTCAGTACTACTGCAAACCATTGTAACTGTATCTCTGAAGTATTCCAACCCACTCTTGCATTTGTAACTGTTGAACTTTAGATGTTAACAACGATGGATTCCTGGATGAACAAGAATTAGAAGCACTATTCACAAAAGAGGTAAATGGGTGTTACACCCTCAGTCAGTCGGGTCTGCCTCGCTCCCCTCGGTCACCTCTTCTTCTTTAATGTTAGTTTTTCACATTTTCTTTTTTCAGTTGGAAAAAGTGTATAACCCCCAAAATGCAGAGGACGATATGATAGAAATGGAAGAGGAGAGGCTCAGGATGAGAGAGCATGTCATGAATGAGGTATGCGGAAGGTTAGGGCACGCGCCAATCCTAAGATGGAAGAATAAACATGCGGTCGGTATTTCCTTACATTTGTTTATTTTATGTGCATGAGTGTTTGCCTGTATGTACATATGTGCATTTGTGCCTGCCTGGTACCTGAGAAGGACAGAAGAAGGCTCCTGGGATTAGAATTACAGACAATTGTGAGAGCCCACGTGGGTGCTGGGAACTGAACCTGTATCCTCTGCAAGAGCAGCAGGTGCCTTTAACCACTGGGCCATCTCTCCAACCCCCACAATAAATATTTAATTGGATTTTGTATCTGTGACCAGAGTATTATACTAGATTTCTTTAACAAAATAATTTATAACCACATTAAATATTTTATAAGATGATGCTACTACTATTTATCAGCAATAAACATTTGGGGTAGTAAAAAAAACAATGATGTATAGTTAACATTTTTTAAATGTAGATAAGCTTTTATGGGTTGAAAAGCCCTTATCAGAAACCCAAAATGCTCCAAAATTCAACACTGTTTGATCACTGATAAGAAGGGGGAAAGCCTATACCATGAATTTTCATGTTTCATGCACCAAATTATTTATTGTATAACATTGTCTTCAAGCTGTATGTATAAGTTGTATATATGAACCATAAATCAATTTTATTTTGGGGTCTGTCTTAGTTAAGGTTTCTATTGCTGTGAAGAGACACCATGACCAAGGGAACTTTTATAAAGGAAAGCATTTACTTGGGGCTGGCCTACAGTTCAAAGGTTTAGTTCATTATCATCATGGTAGTGTGTATGCAAACACAGTGCTGGAGAATCTGAGAGTTCTGCATCTGGATCCACAGGCAATAGGAAGTGACAGTGACACACTGGCCAGGCTTGAGCATCTGAGACCTTAAAGCCCACCCCCTAGTGATGCACTTCCTCCTACAAAGCCACGCCTAGCCAACAAGGCTAATAGTTCTACTTCCTATTTAATTGGTCCCACCCCAAGATATCTCATTATATATGTGTGCAAATATCTCAAAATTTATTTTGGGGGTGTGCAGGTTTTGAGACAGGGTTTCTCTGTGTAGCTCTGGAGTCCCAGAACTCTCTGTGTAGACCAGGCTGGTCTCGAACTCACAGAGATCCTCCTGCAAGTACCTCCCATGTGCTGGGATTAAATCTAAAATTAATTAATTAAAAAAATCTAAAATTTAAAACCACTTCTGGTTCCACACATTTTGGATAATGGACACTCAACCTATACTAAGAAGTCTCCCAAGATCTGTTACTTTAATAATCATGACAACAAATATTTACATCTTGTTTGCCTTCCATAAGCTTCAGGGGTACAAGAAGGTACTGCTGGCCCAGCTGAGCTTGGGCCTAGTGTGGTTTGGCTCTTCCGTGTCCTATATTCTCAGGCTTCAGGAGCATTCTCTCATTGATGACATAAGGAACATGAGCAGTTCAAGGCCTGTTCACGGAGTGTAAGACCGATGTCCAGCCATGCCAAGCCCGTGTCTACTCACCTCTCACTGCTTGAAGTGTTTCCACAGTCAGTGAGGAGAGAATGGCACCTCTCACAGGCTGTCTCAGCAGCACATGCTGAGCTGCAGGCAGGGATGTAGAATCCTGTGTCTTAGAGGATTGGAGCAATAATTGCAGCAACAACAGAAACCATCACAGAGACCTAAAGTTTGAATTTCTGTCTTTTAGAGCAACTGACCTTTTTGTTTGTTTGTTTGTTTTTTCGAGACAGGGTCTCTCTGTTATAGCTCTGGCTGTCCTGGAACTCACTCTGTAGACCAGGCTGGCCTCGAACTCAGAAATCCTGCCTGCCTCTGCCTCCCAAGTGCTGGGATTAAAGGCGTGCACCACCAACTGCCCGACCAGAGCAACTGACTTTTAAAACACTTTACTTGTGAGTGAGTTTTTCTTTCTCCCATGACTTAGGAATATAGAAACAGCACTCTGTTAAGTACTGTTATTAAGTGACTGGCAGGTGTGAGCAGGACAGGTGCCTCAGCACAGTATTTGCTCTAGTGTGCGATGCTGCTGTGCACCCCAACCCACCCGCCTGTCCCCATACTGGAGCAGAGACGTGGTGGAGACTAACACAGAAGCATGCTAACTGGCTCACTAAATTCCAGGCTATGACCCCAGATCACTAAGAGGCCATCTGCCTGGCTATTCTAATCCCTGGTCCATTAACTTCCTCATTCTTATTCTTTGTTCTTAAAAACCTCAAGATGCTCCTCTTCATCTTCCCTTCCTTTTTGTGTCCTAAAAGGGGGCAACCAAGAGAATTACCGCACTTGGGAGGCAGAGGCAGTTGAGTTCGAGGCCTGCCTGGTCTACAGAGTGAGTTCCAGGACAGCCAGGACTACACAGAAAAACCCTGTCTTGATAAAACAAAACAAAACAAAACAAAACAAAACAAACAAAAAAACTAACAACAACAACAAAAAAAGAGAATTGCCCATCTTTCCCACTAAATCCTCCATGCGCTCTTCCTCTCTGCCTGTTCATTTTGCCTTGCATCTGCTATGTGGGTAATCATGGCAGCTGCTCCTGTTGAAAGCCCTTTTCCTTCATACAGGAAGAGTACTGGTCTTTCTTTCCAAAGACCCCTCTGGCTGTTCACTCCCTTGTGTCTCTTGGGTCAGGTTTCATCTCTGTACTGGATCGCTCGCTCCACTAGAGGGCAGACGTGATCTTTTATTTTTTTCCATAGCCCGTGCTGGTTATGCTGTAGTCTCCGCTGTTGCTGTCCCGGTGCCCTTCCACCCTGTCTGGGCAGTGCTGTGCTGACCAGCGCAGTGTAGCCTCGCAGCACTTGGCTCTTGGCACCCTCGTACAGTTCCCACTGTCTTCTTCAAGTCCCTGGAATCCTCTGTATGAATGTGGCAGTGGCTAGGCCTGTCCCTGGCTGCGGTCGCCTTCTTGCTCTCATCCATTCCTTGGATGACTGCAACACCCTCTATCAGTACCTGCGCTTTACAGACCGGAAGTAAAGTATAGGAAGTTGTGAACCACCGAGAGAGTCCTGAGAATTGAACCCCAGTCTTCTTCAAGTACGGTAAACGCTCTTAAGTGCTGAGCCTTCCCTCCAGCTCTAGGGGAGCTGCTGTTTGGCTTCAATGGTTTCCACAGAAATATTGCTCTTTCAGTGCTCAACTGGGGCCCCTGTAGAGTGGAGGTTAGCCTAGACTGCCAACTGAGACCCTGTCTTATAGCCCCAGTGTCAAATGAATTTGGTCATTAAAGTTTGCCATTGTAACTGAGTTTGCCAAGAGCTGTATACTGTGCATTGAAAAGGACTTATTGAAGAGGCCATTGACTTCTGCTTAGATATATTTGTGGTATGGTTTAAATATATTTCTTTAAAAAAAAAAAAAGAGTTGAACCAGGCAGATCAGGTGTGGTGGTACATACACTCTGTCTTAGTCGTTGTTCTGTTACTTTGAAGAGACAGCATGGCCAAGACAGTTCACACACACACACACACACACACACACACACACACACGAATGAATGATCGATCATGGCAGAGAGCATAATGGCACATGTGGCAAACTTGGTGTGGGAGAAGTAATTGAAAGTTATATCGTGATCTGCAGGCCTGGCTTGGGCTTTTGAATCCTCAAAGCCCACTCCCAGTGTCATACTTCCTCTAAGGCCACGTCTCCTCCAACATAGCCACACCTCCTAATCCTTCTCAGATAGTGCCACTGTTGCCACCTGTGATGACAAAGCTTTCAAATATATAAGCCTATAGGAACCGTGCTTCTTCAGAGTATCACACATGCCTCTAATCCCAGGCGTGCTAGGCAGAGGCACAAGAACCACCAGAAGGTCAGGCCAAACTGGTCTGCATAGCCAGATGCATGTATACTGAGGCTCCATCTTGGAAAGCATATCCCCATGCCTGGGAAAAGCAGTGGGTTGAGCGTCTTAACCTTACCTGCTTTATTCTCGGCCTTTGCAGCTGTTCCTGAGTGGTGGATTTTTCTTGTCTAGGCACTTGGGGCTAGCTGGATTGTGTTTATTGTGGTGAAGGCACTGGCCATAACAACCTAACCGGCCAGATTTACTGACTTGTGTATTGATCTTGAGCGTATCAGGTAGATGGACAGCTTGCATTTTCAAGTTTAATTCTGATAGAAGAGGAAAATGGGTTTCTTTATTCCATGAAAATGGTATACTTTTCTTCATTTTCCTTCCTGTTTCTGTGTACGTTAATTTGTTTCTAATAGCTGAATGTTTACAAAGTGGCATTCCTAAGAAGATTTATACCTTAAAAAATATGGAAGATTTATTTATGTTACCTTTGTATTTTCCTTTAATCAGATTGATAACAACAAAGACCGATTGGTGACTCTGGAGGAATTTCTGAGAGCTACAGAGAAGAAAGAATTTTTGGAGCCTGATAGCTGGGAGGTAACAAGGCCAACTTTACAGAGACATGAAGTTCTAGAAGCTCTGTCCCTCTGTCCAATGAGGATAACTGTCAATCCTCATTATGTTTATATAATTTTACAGTATTTATGCTTGACATAAAATGCCATTATAAAATAATAGATCCTTGTCTCCTTGGAAAACATTCTAGCAATTTATCATTTTTATGATCATACTGCATAAAATTAGAAATCTTTTTTTAGAAAGGATTTATCTATTTTTTATGTTTATGTGTAAAGGGTTGTATGTATACATATATACCCTGTGCAGGCTCAGTGCCTGAGGAGATGGAAAATGGGTATCAAGTTTCCTGGAATTGGAGTTACAGACCATTGTGAGCCACCATGTGAGTGCTAGGGGCCAGACCTGGGTCCTTTGCAAGAGTGGCCAGTGTTCCGAACTGCTAAGTCATCTCTCTAGTCCTCAAATTAGAAATCTTTTAAAAAGTATAAATTTGCTAAGTATAAAATCACCACTGAAAATTTAAAACATAGGTACATTTTAAGAATAAATTAAAGGGCCCACTGAGCTGTCCTTACTGTAGAGAGAATCTTTTGTGTACTGTGTAGAAGCATCACCTGTCAATAAAAAGCTGATGGCCTATTAGCATGAGGAAGAAAGTAATTGGAGGGAGTTCCAGTAGGGAGAGAGGACTCCAGGATAGAGTTAAGGGCAGGAACAGATTCGCCCAGAACTCTGAGGAGACAGATGCATAAAACTGAGGAGCAGTAACCAGCCATGTGGCAGTCATAGAATAGAATAAACAGATTAATTAAGTTGTGAGCTAGTTGGGGAACAAGATCAAACTTATCTAGGCATTTCTTCATAAACAATTTAATCTAGGGGTTGATATTTCGGGAACTGGGGTGTAAGTAGGAAAGTCAGCCACACTGTATAGTTACATTTTTGTTACTGTTGTTTGAAGCAGTGTCTCATGTAGCCAAGGATGGCCTTAACTGATCTCCCTGCCTCACCTCCCATGTGCTATGATTTACCAGCAGGCACCATCATGTTTTTGTTTTCTGAGACTGTTTCAGTCTCCCCCTTGAAATAGCCTTCCTGCCCTAGTCCCCTGAGTGCTGGGATTACAGGCGTAAGCCACTGGACCTGTCCTCCAATATTTTATTGCTATTATAAAAGAAGCTGGGGCCTGGGAGGATGGCTCAGGGGGTCAGAATGCTTGGTGCGCAAGTGTGAGAACTGGAATTCAAATTTGCAGAATCCACTTGAGAAGTCAGGTGTGGTCACACACACCTGTAACCCTGCAGCTGGGGGAGGGGCAGAGGAGGAGGACTGCTGGGACCTGTGGTAGGCCAGACTATCTCCAAGATCAAAGACCCTGTCTGAAGAGGTAGAGTAGGACATCCATGTCTTCTCTGGCCTATGCATTGCTCTACCACCTCTACTCTCCATCTATAGAAGAAACTCAAATGGTGATGTAAATCTGTTGGCCCAGGTGCTCTCCAGAGAGTGAGGTAGGAACATTGCTCTAAGTTCAAGGCTAGCGTGAGCTACAGAGTGAGTTCAGAGCCAGCCTAGGCAAATTAGTAAAACCTTGTTAAAGTAGAAAGTGGAAAGAGGGTGGTGGAATGAACACAGGGAAGCCCGGGTAGCTCAGTGGTAGAACAGTCATGGTCATGTGCAAGGTTCTACCTGTGTTCAGTCTCCAGTAACACAAATAATACAGAGCAGTACATAGCCCATGTGCAGTCATGTGTGCCTGTGCCTCAGCACCTAGACAGCGGAGGCAGGAGGGTCAGGGTCAAGGTGTCCTCACCAGATACACAGCAAGCTCAAGGCCTTCCTGAACTGTATGAGACTCTGTCTCCAAAAGTCAGAAAGGAAACAGTTTTTAAAAGTATGAACAGGAGTTGGAGAGACAGCTCAGTGGTTACAGACATTTGCTGCTCTATGGAGAACCTTGACTGGGTTTCCTGTGTGCACAGGGTGCCTTACAACTGCCTTACTTCCAGTTCTATAGGATACAACACCCTCTTCTGGCCTCTACAGGCACCAGGCATGTACAGGGTACACATAAATACACTCAGTCACACACATACACGTAACATAAAATAAATATTTGAAATATAGTAAATCAATTAGTTAAAGAGAAATCACTAATGAACACCCTTCCCCCTTCTTTCCTCCTTGCTTCCTTCCCTCCCTCCCTCCCATCATTCCTTTCTGCTCATTCACCCGCCCACCCACTCACTTCTGCTCGCTCGCTCTCTCACTCACTCAACTCACTCACTCACTCACTCACTCACTCACTCACTCACTCACTCACTCACATGTAGCCCAGGATGTTCTGGAAGTCACTTTGGAACATCACTAACCTAGGCATGAATCCTTTTCACTTGTCTGTTTTGTATTTTGAGAAGATTTTATGGCTCAGGCTGGACTGGAACTCACTCTCGCTTGAGCTGACTTTGAACTGGAGGCCACTAAAGGGATGAACCACCATGCCTTGTTAATACATATTTTATTATTTTGCCAAAAAGTGTGTTATGTATATTCTTTTGTACAGTGATGACTCTAGCATTTTACAGCTGAACACAAACATCTCTGTGTTCTCGGCATTGTTATTTACTTCCTTTTCCTGTAGACACTGGATCAGCAACAGTTATTCACTGAGGAAGAGCTTAAAGAATATGAAAGTATTATCGCTATGCAAGAGAATGAGCTTAAGAAGAGGGCAGATGAACTGCAGAAGCAGAAGGAGGAGCTGCAGCGCCAGCACGACCACCTTGAGGCGCAGAAGCAGGAGTATCAGCAGGTAGACTCTGAGGGGTGGGGCTTGCAGGGACTTTCAGGGGCTCCCTGAAGTGATGCACATTTGGAGTCCAAGGGACTGAGACAGGAGGCTTGCTTAAGCCCAGCTTCCAATTTATGTCACAGAGTAAAACCTGTCTCAAATAAACAAAAACAACAGACAAGGGGCTGGCGAGATGGCTCAGTGGATAAGAGCACTGACTGCTCTTCTGAAGGTCATGAGTTCAAATCCCAGCAGCCACATGGTGGCTCACAACCACCCATAATGAGATCTGACACCCCCTTCTGGTGCATCTGAAGTCAGCTACAGTGTACTTATATATAAAAATAAATAAATCTTTGGGCTGGAGCAAGCAGGGACTGAGTGAGCGGAGTTGACTGGAGGGAGCGGGGCCAACTGGAGCGAGCAGGGGTCTTAAAAATTCAATTCCCAGCAACCACATGAAGGCTCACAATCATCTGTACAGCTACAGTATATTCATATACATAAAATAAATAAATAAAGCTGGGCAGTAGTGGCGCACACCTTTAATCCCAGCACTTGGGAGGCAGAGTCAGGTGGATTTCTGAGTTCGAGACCAGCCTGGTCTATAGAGTGAGTTTCAGGACAGCCAGGGATACATAGAGACACTCTGTCTTGAAAAAACAACAACAACAACAACAACAACAAATTAATAAATCTTTAAAAAAAAATCAGACAAGCCCAAGTTAGGGGCTGGAGGTATAGCCCAGAGGCAGGGAGTGTTCTTAGCACGTGTACTGGCTGGTTTTGTGTGTCAACTTGACACAGGTTGGAGTTATCACAGAGAAGGGAGCTTCAGTTGGGGAAGTGCCTCCATGAGACCCAGCTGTGGGGCATTTTCTCAATTAGTGATCAAGGGGGTAGAGCCCCTTGTGGGTGGTGCCATCCCTGGGCTGGAAGTCTTGGGTTCTATAAGAGCAGGCTGAGCAAGCCAGGAGAAGCAAGCCAGTAAGGAACATCCCTCCATGGCCTCTGCGTCAGCTCCTGCTTCCTGACCAGTCCTGACTTCCTCTGGTGATTAACAGCAATGTGGAAGTAAGCTCAATAAACCCTTTCCTCCCCAACTTGCTTCTTGGTCATGATGTTTGTGCAGGAATAGAAACCCTGACTAAGACAGCATGTGTGAGTCTTTGGGCTTGGTCTCCAGTGGGACAAGAAACTCAAACCAGATGTTAGATGCTTTGCCAAAAGCCCATGTTGTTTATGCTATTTATTTATTTATTTACTTATTTATTTTGCTTTTTTGAGACAGAGTTTCTCAGTGATGGCAGCATAGGCCTTTAATCCCAGCACTCAGGAGACAGAGGCAGGTGAATCTCTGTGAGTTCAAAGTCAGCCTGGACTACAGAGCTTGTTCCAGGACTGGTAGGGCTATACTGACAAACCCTGTCTCACAAAAACAAAGAGCCAAAAAAACCAAAAACCAAAAACCAAAAACCAAAAAAACAAACAAAAAACTCCAACCCCCCAAAAAACCACAAAACAAACAAACAAAAAACCAAAACCCTAAACCACCACCACCAGTAAAACAAAAAACCCAAAGAGACATGGTTTCTCTGTGTAGCTTTGTCTGTCCTGGAATTCACTATGTAGATCAGGTTGGCTCGAACTCACAGAGGAATTTTCTATGTGATCCTAGCTGTCCTGGAACTCACTACGTAGATTAGGCTGGCCTTGAACTCACAGAGGGTTTCTCTGTGTGATCTGAGCTGTCCTGGAATTCAATGTGTAAATCAGGCTAGCTTCCAGAGTCCTGAGATTAAAGATGTACACCATTACCATCTGGTGATGGTGGTTTTTGATTATTTGTTTATTTCAAGTTCTCAGGTAGCCAGAGTTGACTTGGAACTTCTGATCCTTAATGTCAAGCTAACCTTGTGTTTTTATAGTGTACCTTGATGTACCATTAAGCTGTCATATTTTAAATTTTTGTGTGTTTTAAAACTAGTTTTATTATAAGTTTTCTGTTTTGGAGTTGTGGAATCATTGAGAATATGCCATACCAGTTCAACAATGCAAACAACTTTTATCTTTGGCCAAGAGCAGGAAAAATGAGGGAAACTCACAAATCAACTTTCCCAGCTTGCGGAGTGCCAGGGTAGAGGATTCTTAAAGGGGACAGGAAGGAGGCAGTGGTGTGATGGTGAGGTACTAGGGTGAGTTTAGGGCCTTGTAGAGTGGTCGTAGGTCCATTGGTCACTTTGGAACTAGGAGCTGTCTTTGTCTAGTATTTTGCACAGGCTTTTGGAAGCACAGGTTCCTGGTCAGAAGAGAAGGGTAGGGACCACTTGGCCCATGCCATCTTGGCTTTGTTCCCAAACCTCTGGCCTAACAAAAGGGATGGATGCCGAAGCTCTTTTCCAGAAATCTGGGCACCACCTCTTTTGTTCCTGTTATGGTTCCTTCCACAACACTTGCCAACTCCCTGGCACTGGGAGGTGTGTCGTTCAACATGCGTATGGCATGATGGGAACTTAGAGGTTGTCTGATATCACTCTGGCAGCCATCTTGAATCCAGCCAGTTTTGTCAGCCCACCTGAGGGGAACCTTCTGACCTACACATGCCTTGTCTTCAAGATAAACAAGACTAAGGTGGGGTGAAAACTCATCTGTGTCCCTTAGGCTGCACTCAGGGTAACAAATTGTATTAGTTATGCTCTCTGTTGCTGTGACAAAGTACCGGGTGACTTTAACTTACAGGAAGAAGGGTTTGTTTTGGCTCACAGTTGAGGGTGCTGTCTGTCATGGAAGGAAGGCATGGTGGGTAGTCATGAGGCGGCTGATTACACTGTATTTGTAGTCAGGAAGCAAAGACAGATGGATGGACGTGCCCGGCTTGCTTTCTCCTTTTTATGCAGTCCAGGACCCCAGTCCATGGAACGCCACCACCCACACTTATATAGTAGCTTTTCCCACATCAATGAACTCAATCTGGAAATTTCCTCACAGACATGCCCTGAGCTTTATCTTCTAGATTACTGTAGATCTTATCTTATCTTGTCAAGTTTACAGACAATGTTACTAGTCATACCCTGGCTCTGTCTTATTGTGATTTCTCATGGTCAAAGCATAACCTGTAGCTTTTAAAGCTGCATTTGAACATCATTAATGGAGCCATTAAAAGACTAAAATCTCCTGAAGTAATCTTAGGTGGGTTTCCTTATTGCCTGGTCAGCTACCTACCCTACCTGTTTATATCCCAAACTCTGCCAGGAGTAACTGGAAGGCGGTTAGACCTTTCCCAATGAATGAGACCAAAGGGTTGATGATGCACAGCCCTAAGAACAGAGCCAAGCAGGAGTGCCATCAGCTGGCCAGACTGGGCAAAAAAACCCAGTATTGTTTAGTAGGCCTTCTCAACTACATTTTAAATCTCGATTACAGTTTGATATTGGGCCAGGATGCCTTTTCTAAAAGCCCATGGGATTACATGACATTCATTTAAAGAAAAAAAAAAAAGCAAAACAAAACTAGGTATGTTAAGTAACTGTCAGTGTTTTGGTACAACATTATTTAGTCCTTGAGAAAAGAGGATCATTGCTTAATACATCATAAAGTAGATCTACACAAGAGACCAAATTGTTTGTTTGTTTTAATTGGCTTTTGAGACAGGGTTTCAGGTAGTTAGGGCTGGCTTCACACTCTGTATAGTGAAGGTAACCTTGAACTCTTGACCTTCTGGCCTTTCTTCCCAAGTTCTGGGATTGCAGGTGTGCACCACAGAGCCTGAGGATGAGGTTAGATCTTTGTCAGAGGGGTAATTGAATGTGTATGAAAATAACAGGCACATTCTCAGGCTTGAGGAAGAGCTGCTGGGGACCCTCATGAAACTGATGACTCATAGTGGACTCTGCCTTAAAGCCCATCTCACTAGCTACCTTCCACTCTGAGTCTGTGTGAAGTCCGACAACATTCACCCAGCATTCACGTCCAGAGTATGACAGAGTGTTCTAGGAAGAGACTCAGGTTGTTAAGCTTAGCCAGAGGTTGCATATATGACCTCAAATATCAAGCAGTACTTTTATATTTTGTTTCCACTGGTAAGGCCGTACAGCAGCTGGAACAGAAGAAATTTCAACAAGGCATTGCTCCATCAGGGCCAGCGGGAGAGCTGAAGTTTGAGCCACGTATGTAATTTTGTTCATTTGTTTGTTTAGGGAAATAAACCTTTATAAACTGATATCCATTTTCATTTTTAAAGTCTATCTTCAGATGATTAAAATTAATGTTATGGTCTATATATTTGAAGAGGTAGAAAAATTTACATTGAAGACAATTGAAATGTTCTCCAAAAATTTCATGGGTGAACATTTTTTAAATGCCACATAATTATATAGTCATCATAGTGCATTGATTTATTTAAAATTTATTTGTAATTTTTTATGATCATTTATATTGGTCTTACTAGGGAACATGTTTATAATTTATAATCTCTGATGAGCTAATCATACTTTTAAAAAGTAAAATAATGTATCTGTAAGTAAGGGAACATTCGGAATAAAGGAAGATCTGTTTAAAACGCAAGCATACTTCTTTTGAACAGACACATAAAGTCCCGATGTCTGCCAGAACTTGGAAGAAAACCGTTGACTCAACATGTTTCATCTTTCAACATTCCTTCTTTCCTCTCCACTCAATAAATACTTTAAAGCACATTTGGAATAAAGGAAGAGACTTTTAAGTGAGAACACAAGTTCTTATTTTTTGACACGGATATTTAAGGATTGAAATCTCCCAGAACAGGACAAAACCAAACCTAACCACTCTTCTCACTGTTCTTTATTTCCATTGATGGTCCAAGGGCCACATCCCATAATTTCAGGACACTGTCACTGTCTGGCTAGGTCAAAGAACTCTCTCTGCCAGTGGCTTGATGATAACTCTGAGGATGGTTTCCTTTCATGGGTGCTTATTTTTCTCTCTTATCAAATCTGTCTTTGATATTCATGGTTATTCTGAAAAAGCCATTTTGCCCCCAGTGTTTCCGGTGACTTTGGACTATTTTTGGCACCCTTTCCTCTAGAAGGTTTCAATTGAGTAGCCTCTGCCACCTCACAGTTGCTTCATTCATGTGCTTGCTTTCTACTCCTCTGTGTTTTAGAAAACCAATGACAATGATAGAAACTAACAGGAAGTCTCCCTCTTTTGCTAAGGAAATCTAGGAGTGGTGCAGAAGTCTCTGCTCTTCTACTCTGCTGTCCTCAGTGTGTGGTTTTATCCTCTGGCTATCATGGCAGTGGGGAAGGACAGGAAAAAGGACTTGAGGAATATTCCAGAAGAATTCAGCAGTATTTGAATTTGTATCTCCTATATTTTGACTGTCTGCCAATGTTCAGGGATATGCCTGAATGGATTTTCAGAGGATGTCTTTGTGGCTGGCAGCCTTAGTCCAGGTCCCATTACTGTAGGTCACACGGCTTCTCCTTGACACCCTCTGCAAGCTGAACGCCCCACGAAGAACAGTGACCAGCTTCAACTTAGGCAGTGTTTGGGGGACACTTTCAGTCTTACGTCTACCTCACTCTACTTTGCTCCTCATTCAGATTTCTTTCTGTACTCTCCTGACTCAGAAAGCTCTCACCCCTCCCATTCTAAGGAGAATCTTAGCCATCGCCACTGCACATGAGCCCAAGACCACGATATTGCTCTGTTGCCCTCTGCATCAGGTTAGACCATGGCTCCTGAGAACACCACATAAAGGATGCCTGGGAAACTGCAGCGAGATAGGCAGTTTAGAGGAAGGCTGGGAGGTAGCTCAGTGGGACAGCACTTGCCTGCCATGAGCAAGGTTATCACCAATCTCCAGAATGACAAGAAAATTGAGAAGAGGAGGAGGAGGAGGAGTGGGAGAAACAATCAGGAACAGGATAGGTGATCTTTATCACTTAAAAGATACTGTTTGGTAAGAACAGTGGCCTCTCTACTGCAAGGTATGACTACCCATCGGGCGATCCCTGGTTGGCAGTTCTGAGAGTAGCTTCTTTGTCCCAGTGTCCTTAGAAGTCTGGGTTCTGTCCATGAATGTTTGGGGACATATCCGAATGGACTTTAGGAAGGGTGTTCTACCTGTCTGACAGCCTTAGCCAATGTTCTGCTCTTGCAAGCTTCAGGTCAAGGCTTGGTTTAGCCAACAGCTCTGGGCATTGTCAGGTTGGATCATGTTTTGCTTTGTTTTGTTTTTGCCAACTAGTTTCTCAAATCTTAGCAAGTATCTTGGTATTATTATCATTATTGTTATCATCATCATCATCATCATCATCATCATCATCATCATCATCATCATCATCATCATCAT
>JADRCD010121730.1:0-10550 GCA_019843815.1 Montemys delectorum
TTTTACAGATTCAGTATGATCCCCAGCAATATTTCAACAAAATACTTTATAGACCTTGAAAGAGAAATTCACAACTCCATATAAAAAACAAAACCAAAAAAAAACCCCAAAAACAAGACAACAACAACAACAAAAACAGGCCAGCTTTCATTGTGTTCCGAAAGTTTGGGTATGTTGTGGCTTCATTTTCATTAAACTCTAGAAAGTCTTGAATTTCTTTCTTTATTTCTTCCTTGACCAAGTTATCTTTGAGTAGAGTGTTGTTAAGCTTCCATGTGTATGTGGGCATTCTATTATTTATGTTGTTATTGAGGAGCAGCCTTTGTCCATGGTGATCTAATAGGATGCAAGGAATTATTTCAAACTTTCTGTATCTGTTGAGGCCTGATTTTGACTGATTATATGGTCAATTTTGGAGAATGTACCATGAGGTGCTGCGAAGAAGGTATATCCTTTGTTTTAGGATAAAAAGTTCTATAGATATCTGTTAAATCCATCTGTTTCATAACTTCTGTTAGTATCATTGTATCTTTGTTTAGTCCCTGTTTCTCTCTGTCCATTGCAGAAACTAGGCTGTTGAAATCTCCCACTATTGTTCTGTGCAGTGCAATGTGTGCTTTGAGCTTTAGTCAAGTTTCTTTTATGAATATAGATGCCCTTGCATTTGGAGCGTAGATGTTCAGAATTGAGAGTTCATCTTGTTAGATGTTAACTTTGATGAGTATGAAGTGTCCCTCTGTACTGGCTAGTTTTGTGTGTCAATTTGACACAGGCTGGAGTTATCACAGAGAAGTGAACTTCAGTTGGGGAAATGCCTCCATGAGATCCAGCTATGGGATATTTTCTCAAATAGTGATCAAAGGGGTGGTGCCATCCCTGGGCTGGAAGTCTTGGGTTCTATAAGAGAGCAGGCTGAGCAAGCCAGGAGAAGCAAGCCAGTAAGGAACATTCCTCCATGGCCTCTGCATCAGCTCCTGCTTCCTGACCTGCTTGAGTTCCAGTCCTGACTTCCTCTGGTGATCAACAGCCATGTAGAAGTGTAAGCCAAATAAACCCTTTCATCTCCAACTTTCTTCATGGTCATGATGTTTGTGCAGAAATAGAAACCCTGATTAAGACACCCTTCTTATCTTTTTTGATCACTTTAGGTTGAAAGTCAATTTTATTCAATATTATAATAGCTACTCCAGCTTGTTTCTTGGGAACATTTGCTTGGAAAATTGTTTTCCAGCCTTTTACTCTGACTTAGTATCCGTCTTTGTCACTGAGGTGGGTTTCCTGTATGCAACCAAATGTTGGTTCCTATTTATGTAACCAGTCTGTTAGTCTATGTCTTTTTATTGGTGAATTAAGTCCATTGATATTAATAGATATTAAGGAAAAGTAATTGTTGCTTCCTGATATTTTTGTTGTTAGAGTTGAAATTCTGTTCATGTGGCTATCTTATTTTAGTTTTGTTGGAAGATTACTTTCTTGCTTTTTCTAGTATGTGCAATCACTATCCCTGATTTCAAGCTGTACTACAGAGCAATAGTGATAAAATCTGCTTTGTATTGGTACAGAGATAGACAGGTTGATCGATGAAATTGAATTGAAGACCTAGAAATACATCCACACCCTTATGGATACTTGATTTTTGATCAAGAAGCCAAAACCATGACATGAAAAAAGAATCTTCAACCAATGTTGCTGGTCTACAGGGATGTCTACATGTGGAGGAAGGCAAATAGTTTCATGTTTATGCTATGCACAAAATTCAAGTCCAAATGGATCAAGGACCTGAAAATAAAACCAATAAAATAAATATCATAGAAGAGAAGGTGGGAAATACCATGAAACACAATGATACAGGAGACAGCCACTGGACACTGGACATACAACAAAATGGCAGCTTACAGATTGGGACAGGATCTTCACCAACCCTACATCTGAGGAGAGCTAAAATCCAAAACACATAAATAACTTAAGAAGTTAGACACCATCAACCCAAAATAAAAATGGAGTACAAAGCCAAGCAGAGAATTCTCAACAGAGGAATTTCAAATGGCCAAGAAGAACTTAAAGAGATGTTCATCTTGCTTATTCATCAGGGAAATGCAAATTGAAACAACTCTGAAGTTCCCTCTTATACCTATCAAAATGGTGATGGTCAAAAACTCAAGAGGTAGCACATGCTGACAAAGAAGTGGAGCTTGAGGAAAACTTTTCCACTGCTGGTAAGAATGCAAACTTGTACAGACACTTTGAAAATAAATTTCACGCTCAGTTATAAAGTGAGAAATAGTTCTACCTTAAGACACTATATATCACTCCTAGACGTATACACAAAAGATGTTCTACCTTGGGACACTTGCTCAACTATGTTCATAGCAGCTTTATTCATAATAGCCAGAGACTGGAAATAATCTAGATGTTCCTCAACTGAAAAATGGGTACAAAAAGTAGTATATCTATACAATGGAATATTTTTCAAATATTAAAAACAACATAATGAATTCTGTAGACAAATGGGTGGATCTGGAGAATATCATCCTCAGTGAGATAAGGCCTGGGACAGAAGAACATGCATGCTATGTATTCACTTATAAATGGACATAAGCCATAAAATACAGGAAATCCATGCTACATTCCATGGGCCATAAAAAAAAGCTACATAAGAAGGAAGGCCCATGAGTTCCAGGATAGCCAGGGCTCTACAGAGAAGCCCTGTCACAAAAAAGGAAGGCCCAAGCAAGAAAGCTTGAATCTCACTTAGAAGGGGAAATAAAATAGTCATAAGAGGGAGACAAAGGGATGGAACTGAGTATGAGAAGAAATGGGGAGGGAAATGAAGGATGTTTAGGATCAGGTGTGGAGGGGGACAGGAAGGATGGCCAGATGGGCATGAGAATGAATGTAAATGTACAACTAGCAGAAGCAGGAAGGTAGAGTGCATCCCCAGGATGAGAGAGGGACCTGGGATAAGGGAGGTTCCCAAGAATCAATGTCGACTTCCTTAGCTGTAACTCACACAATTGAGGATATAGAACCTGAAGAGGCCACCTCCTGTAGCCAGGCAGGAACCCCAATAAAGTGATAGGGATTCTAACCTACCTACCAAAGTTTCAATCCAAAATTCATCCTACACTTATGGTTTCTTAGTATAGCAGACAGCAGTCTTTAGTAACTATTTTCATGTAAGAACATAAAAGCAACAGACTAATGAGGATAAAATAATTTCTCACAAAATTCTAAAATGTATTCAAGTAAAACAGCTAGTTATAATATAGGCTTTCTCATCTTCAATCCTACAAGTACATAGGAAAATGAGGTACTAACTTTTTATATACTTAAACATCATCTTTTATTTTCTTACACAGCATGGATCCTTTCAGTTTATTGCATGAAGGAGTTATACTAGTCCAAGTTAAAAGCAGACCCCGAATGATTACATTATATAAGCTGTGAATTTTTTAAAAAAAAAATTCCAATAAACTCAAAGCAAATAGTGTTGAAAATTTGGGAAAAATTAACATGATAAATGAGAAAAGCAACTGGGAATGACAGTATACAATTTATGTGAGTGCTTAAATATTGAAGGAACAAAAAATGCATAAAAATGTTTAAACTTCATAACACATATAAGATACTTAAAATGAAAGATTCAATTTGAATATGAGTGGAAACAAAAATTTATATTTTTGTACAAATAGAAAAGAGAAAGGGGTATTATGCTATAGTTTATGCTTTAGTATTAGATATAATAGATAGTTAATTGAGCATTATTTAAAGAAGAAACTAAAATATATTTATACAAGTACTAATGAAACGCTAGCATGCAAGACATTAAACAACAGAATCTTCACATATGAATAAATTACAGTCAAAATAAATGAAACACAATAAATAAAGGATAAACAGAGTTTTCATTATTGTTGGAGATCTTAAAACTTCATGTTAATGAATGAACAGAATGCTTATTGGGAGATCAAGAAGAAATAAAGGTTTGTGGAAAAAAAACATATGCTCACTAGTCTTAACGGTCATGAAATGAAGATTAATCCAGTTAGTATAATTCTCAATCACAGCAGAAAAGTTCCTAGGATAAACAAAATGTTAAGCAAAACTTGATATAATAAACTTAAAGAAGGTTATACTAATGAGGATATATACTTGCAATGGAGGATATAGAGTCTGAATGACTCATCTCTTATTGCCAAGAAGGATTCCAATGGCAGGTTTGGGTTGCATCTGGTTGAGTTGTTGGGCAAGAGTGTCAACTGGAGATCCTGGAAGGTGACAGGAGGAAAGGTTTACCTCCTCAAACAGACAATGGGGTCCCTATTGTTGAAGACAAAATACACATGGCTCATCAAACATTACATGTACAGTGGATGAGTTGGTGCCTGCATGGAGATTTCACACCTAAGAACTAGTCGTTTTGTTCTTAAAAAGATACTAAGCAGGCTACTGAAAACAAATTCTGAACACAATCCCAGTAATGACATCTTTAACCTGTAATTTGTACAAGATGTGCGGCAAAATGTACAGTGGCATTGGTGACTCAGAACTTCTGGAAGTAGCCAAAAATCCTCTGAATTAACTTGAGACACACTTTATCCTATAAACCCCATGCCTCACACTACCTAGATGATTGGGAGCCTGAGACTGTATAACCCAGAGACCTACAGGACAACCAAACATATCGGGCAAAATAAACACATAAAAATAATTCCATGAAAAAATTTCCTAATGATATTCTTCTATACTCCTAGACCTGTGCCTTGTCTAAGTTTCTTCAGAAAGACTTCCTCAAGCAATAGATGAAAAAAGATCCAGAGACCCACAGCTAGAAACTATGCAGGATCTAAGCTGGTGGAATCCATCGGTATCCACCTCTTGGAGTTCAGGGGATCTAGAAAGAAGAATATATAAAAAGAAAAAATAGATTCTTTTCTCATGCAACACATATCAAGCAGTTTCCTTACTTGCATCCTCCCAGCCAGTCACCATCTCACCAATCCTCCAAATTTACTTTTTCTTTGGCCTCCTTCAGAATAGAGGACTCTAAGACACAACAACCAAACTTGACAAAAAATATACAATAAGACAGGGCAAAATCCCTTACATCAAATTTGAACCAGGCAAACCAACTGAAAGAAAATACTCCCAGGGTGGCTAAAAGTTAGAAACACAACTATTTCCACTGTTATGACACGCCACAAGAACCCCCAACTAATAACCACAATATATATTCGGAGAACCTAATTCTGACCCATGCAAGCCACAAGATTGCCTCTTCATTCTCTGTAAGCCTATATGTGCTCTGCTTACGTGATTCTGTGACTGATCCTCTTGTGGTGTCCTAGACCCCTCTGGCTCCTAAAATTTATAAGTATAGCAAAATATAATGAGGAATAATTTATTTTTTTCTACTTCTTTAAAAGTAGAAGTGATGGCATAGTGGTTACAAGTAATCACTGCTCTTCCAAAGTTCTTCAGATCAGCACCCACATCTCAGCTCCCAACTGTTGAATCCATCTTCTGGTGTACAGATCTACATACAGAAAGTACACATATACCTACCCACACACAAATATAAATATCATTTCTTTTTTTAAAGTCAGAACTGTTTGTTTCTACTTGAGGTCTTTGGACCATCAGATTCTCATCCTTGGCTACCCAGGCAGTGTTAGGAATGGGCTCCCTCTCATAGAATGGGTTTCTAGTCAGGCCAGGCATATATTGACTACTCCCACAAGTTCTGTGTACCATTGCTCCAGCACATTTTGTAGGCCGGACAGTTTGTTAGTCAAAAGTTTTAAGGCTGAAGGAGTCCCAGTCTCACCACTGGAACCCTTACGTGGTTACGAGACATGACAGGTTCATGCTCTGCACCTTCTGTTACTAAGGTCCTCACTAGGGTAAACTTCATAGACTCCAGGAAGTTTCCACTGTGTTAAGTTTTCAATGACTAAATGTCCCTCAGTTTGAAATGTCTATCTCAAGATTCTCTCCCTCCATGACATCCACATATTAGTTTTCCTTCTTCTTGATTTTTTTGTGGTTTGTGGATTGGATCATAGGTATTCTGAGCTTCTGGGCTAATAAACACTTATCAACGAGTGCATGCCATTTGTCTTCTTTTGTGATTGGGTTACCTTACTCAGGATGATATTCTACAGATCCATCCATTTCCATAAGAATTTCATAAATACATTGTTTTTAATAGTGGAGTATACTCCATTGTGTAAATGTACCACATTTTATGTATTCATTCCTCTGCTGAAGTATATTTTGGTTGTTTCCAGCTTCTAGTTATAAATAGGGCTGTTATGAACATAGTGGAGCATGTATCCTTCTTACATGTTGGAGCATCTTCTGTGTATATGCCCAGGAGTGGTATAGCTGGATCCTCTGGTAGTACTATGTCGAATTACATGAGGAACAGTCAAACTGATTTTCAGAGTCATTGTACCAGCTTGCAATCCCACCAGCCATGAAGGAGTGTTCTTCTTTCTCCACAACCTCTCCTCTTAGGACTGCATTCACTGTATCCCATAGGATTGAGTATGTTGTAGCTTCATTTTCACTAAACTCTAAAAAGCCTTTAATTTCTTTCTTTATTTCTTCCATGACCAAGTTATCATTGAGTAGAGCATTGTTCAGCTTCCATGTGTATGTGTGCTTTCTATTTTATATGTTGTTATTGAAGACCAACCTTAGTCCTTGATTATCTGATAGGATTCAAGGAATTATCTATCTTCTTGTATATGTTGAGGTTTGTTTTGTGACCAGTTATATGGTCAGTTTTCAAGAAGGTCCCATGGGATGTTGAGAAGATGGTATATCCTTTTGTTTTAGAATAAAATGTTCTATAGATATCTGTTAAATCCATTTGTTTCATAACTTCTGTTAGTTTTACTGAGTCTCTGTTTAGTTTCTGTTTCCATGATGTGTTCATTCATGAGAGTAGGGTGTTGAAGTCTCCCACTACTATTTTGTGAGGTGCAATGAGTGCTTTGAGCATCAGTAAAATTTCTTTTATAAATAAAGATGCCCTTACATTTGGAGCATAGAGGTTCAGAATTGAGAGTTCATCTTGTTAGATGTTAACTTTGATGAGTATGAAGTGTCCCTCCTTATCTTTTATGATCACTTTTGGTTGAAAGTCAAATTTATTTGATATTACAATGGCTTCTCCAGCTTATTTCTTGGGACCATATGCTTAGAAAAATGTTTTCCAGCCTTTTACTCTGACTTAGTATCTGTCTTTGTCACTGAGGTGGATTTCCTGTATGCAACCAAATGTTGGTTCCTATTTATGTAACCAGTCTGTTAGTCTATGACTTTTTATTGGGTAATTGAGTCCATTGATATTAATAGAAATTAAGGAAAAGTAATTGTTGCTTCCTGATATTTTTGTTGTTAGAGTTGAAATTCTGTTCATGTGGTTATCTTATTTTAGTTTTGTTGGAAGAATACTTTCTTGCTTTTCCTAGTATGTAGCTTCCTTTTTTGAGTTGGAGTTTTCCACCATCAGATCCAGACACTATTGTGGATGCCAGCAAGTGCTGGCTGACAGGAGCCTGATATAGCTGTCTCCTGAAAGGCTCTGACAGTACCTGATTAATACAGAAGTAGAGGCTCACAGCAATCCATTGTACTGAGTACAGGGTCCCCAATAAAGGATCTAGAGAAAGGAGTCAAGGAGCTGAAGGGCTTTTAGCCACTTAAGATAAACATTATTTAGAATGAAAATTATTTCTTTGTTCTACTAGGTGACTTTGGCTTCTTTGTCAAAGATCAGGTGACCATAGGTGTGTGGGTTCATTTCTGGGTCTAAAATTCTATTCCATTGATCTACCTGTCTGTCTGTATACTTAAACCATGCTGTTTTTTTCTCAGTATTGCTCTGTAGTAGAGCTTGAAGTCAGAGACAATGATTCCCATAGACATTCATTTATTGTTGTGAACGGTTTTCACTATCCTGGGTTTTTTCTAACTCCAGATGAAGTTGAGAATTGTTCTTCCCATGTCTGAGGAATTGAGACAGAATTTTGATGGGCATTGCATTGAATCTGTAGATTGCTTTTGGTAAAATGGCCATTTTACTATATTAATCCTATTGACCCATTAGCATGGGAAATGTTTCCATCTTCTGAGGTCTTTGATTTCTTGGACTGTTAGCTATTCTAATTATAATTAGCTATGTACTTTTTGGTATACCATATTCTGAGTTATCTGGCATTGAATATACAAGCAATCCACCTTCAGAATTTCTGAGTGTACCTCAAATGTAATTCAATACATAAAGGAAATCAGAGAAAAATGAATCTATTATTGGGGATACCAAATAGTGTAGAAATGAAATATTCCTACATGTTATTTTCTCTTCAAAAAGTGTATACATTCCTTAATTTTTAAAGTGCTATTGACTTCCTTGTTCCTCAGACTGTAGACCACATTGTTCAGCACAAGGAAAACCATAGTGTAGAACTCAGATGCAATTTTTCTGTGCCCATGGAATAACTAAAACTGAGCTGTAAATACATGAAGATGACAATCCCATATAAAATGGGTACAGTGATGAAGTAGGAGGCAGGTTTGGGATGTGGTACATTCAGAGGGTGGACTGGGAGGGGAATAAAATATGAATTGTAAGCAGGGCAGAGGTGGCACACACCTTTAATCCCAGCACTTGGGAGGCAGAGGCAGGTAGATTTCTGAGTTCGAGGCCAGCCTGGTCTACAGAGTGAGTTCTAGGACAGCCAGGGCTATACAGAGAAATTCTGTCTCAAAAAATATTTACAATATGGATTAGAAAGAAAGAAAGAAAGAAAGAAAGAAAGAAAGAAAGAAAGAAAGAAAGAAAGAAGAAAATCAAACTCAAATAAAATAGTGTTGTCTCTTTACATCTACACACAGACTACTGTTATTTTTTCCTTACAGTCTACATTACAAGTTGACAAAAGCCATACCTTCTTAAATTGCATTCTGTGTCTTGTTAGTATTAAGATATAGGTTAATCACATATCAGTGGTAAACTGTCTTTAACTAAAATCTCCTTATTTCTAAATTAAATAATTTTTAATTTTATTTGTATCTGGTCTTGTAAAATAACAGTATTATTTCAAATTTTCTTTCTCTTCTGCAAACCTTGATAGGATGTCCACCTAAAATTAATTACTACTGTCTTCCATCTTATTCTTTTTATTTTCTTTTTTTTATATTGATCTTTAGAAAGTTCAGTTACAGCTTCCTCTTGAAGATACCATGCATGGTTCCCAATTTTAACACAAGTGATCACTTTATCATTTGCTGCAAACAATAATAAAGAAGTTGTATATAAGTTTGTGTGTGTATGTTTGTGTGTGTGTGTGTATGTGTGTGTGTGTGTGTGAGCATTTGTGTGTTGGATAGTACTATTCTTCATTGGCAAGGAAACATAGAATTTGAAAAGTTATATAAGAACTGTGGGAAAGGATCAAATTTAAAATCTTAAGCTAGTTTCTAAGAATAAATGTGAGATTAAAATATCTTTGAAATGAAGTTTGGAGTTTATTAATTTATAATTCATTATGACCTTTTGAGCTTGACAAAATTTTATTCTACCTTTCTCAATTTTATCTGATTTAACTGCTATGAGATGAAATTATGTATCTAATATTAAGCCAACAGATTTCTAGGAGCTGAGGATATGGAGACATATAAGTGACTACCACCTGTAGCCAGGCATGAATTCCAGGAAAGATAGAGAGACACTAACCTACCCACAAAACATTCAGCCAAACTACATCTGATCTACAAGAAACATCGGTATAATGATAAAGATGGAGAATATATTGTGGAAACTGACCACCAATGACTGGCAGAATGTGAGACCCATCCATGGGACAGAGCCAACCTCTAACACTACTAATGATACTCTGCTATGCTTCCAGAGAAGAGTCTAGCATAACTGTCCTCTGAGAGGCTACATCTAGCAGCTGATGTCAAGAGATGCAGTGCTATACAACTTATGGGAGCTTCAGCTTCTCTAATACAAAGAAAACTGTCAGAAAGAATCCATTGATTACATTTAAAATCAACATGAAGTCTTCAGAATTCTTTGTCCTGGGAAGAATCATTTACCTCCTTATAATAGGTAAAATGAATATGCTACAGTCCCTTTTCTTATACAACATATACCAATTCTGTTAATAACAAAGGAGCAGATAGCTTCCTTGTAAAAAAGCAACAATTCAAAGTCTGTGACTATGAGTAATGTGTATTATATACATGTAAAAAGTGATATAAGGCACTTCATTTCCCTAGCCACTATCCCACCTGTATCCCTAGGGTCCTGTTGCTGCCCAGGACAAACAGAGACCTGCAACCATCAGAGACCAACAGCTCTACCTGTAGCTGAGGAGACCAGCCCCTACTAAGGACAACTAGAAGCCTGAAGCTGTCAATATCTACAAGGTCTTCCTGCATCCCTGGAAGCCTAGTGCCACCAGGGATAACTAACTCTATTTTGTTCCCAAAGGTCTGGGACTACCAGCTCTATGTGTTACCCCAGAGCCCTA
>JADRCD010121731.1:0-22478 GCA_019843815.1 Montemys delectorum
TACTATTTCCTCTTCTTCTTCTTCTTCTTCTTCTTCTTCTTCTTCTTCTTCTTCTTCTTCTTCTTCTTCTTCTTCTTCTGTCATGATCATTATGTAAATACAGCCTGAGCCTGAACAAGAAAGACTGCTGAAGGGCCTTGAAGGACGGACTATTGTGTGTATCTAATCATAGCAACAGAAATTTGAGGTATTTGGAAGAAATCATCAGATTTTTATTGGGGCCGATAACTTGAAAACATCATGGAAAACTCAAGGAGATAAAATACATTCAGCTATCCCTACTGTCAGTCATGTGATTTTGAAAAATCATAGGCAGAAAAGTTACTGTTAAGCAAGTATGCAAATTGTACACAGGTAATATTGAATTTATTTATTTTAATTTGATAGCAACTACTCACATTTCTGAGTTACAAAGCATGCTGTTTCCTATGTATTGTCTATAGAAGGACTTGATCAAACCAACACTGAATCAATTATCTATTTCTAGTGCCTTAAATCTTGCTGAATTACCCCATGAGAAAACCTAAAGATATCTTGGAGGCTTTCGCTGAAAGACTTCAGACCTTTCCATTTTCCTACATAGATCTGTGTGCTTGATCATTCGGAACATTGAAGCTATATCAGGAGCATTCAAATATACAAAAACAGGAACATTTGATCTGATTTAATTTTTAATAAAACACAACTAATGAAATACCTTTTTTATTTTTAATGGAAAGCTCAAATCAGCTTAACTTTCCAAGTGAAATCTTAAAAGTATAGTCACAATTAGGAGTATAATGAATCTAGTCCATATGATTATGGTTTTGCAGGAATACAAGAGCTATGGGATATTTGAGGTCTCCATCAAGGCTTTGTAGGAAGATCTCAGAGGGCAGATAATGTGTAGCATGTTCCATTCCTGGAAGGAGGAATGGATATAGTTGCAAGTGTTGTTCTATCTGTTGCAGAGACACCAGGATTCTGGAGATGTAAGGAATGTGAGATGCCTGCTTAGGAAATCCACATGTATTGAGTGGACCAGCCCAAAAGAGAAGTCTTGTAGGCTAATGCTGGTATGCATGTCCACTAGAGCTCATGTTATCTCTTTGGTTGCCCTGCTGGCTTTTGGTGGCAAAAAAGAACTGTGGTCCAACCCTTCTCCCATTCTTGATGATTTTTTGAATGGAAATGTTTATTCTATAATGTCGTATTTAAAAGTATATAATATCTCTTGATTTTATGGGTTCTTACAACTAGGAGTTTGCTCTGAGTGTCAGAGGAGACTGACCTTATGCTTTTGAACAATATTGGCTATAGAACCATTATTAGATGAAAGAACTTGTTACATCTTGTATCTTGTATTTATTAGGTACATATGATCCTTTTGGAGTCAGAGGCATAATGTGATTTAAAGTGATATATTTTAATATTAAATTGACTAGAAATAAATTTGTGGTGACTGATCTTTATTGTCAACATGATTGTATTAAGAAACAACTAAGTAATTAGTAAGGCACACCAGTGAGTATGCCTGTAAGAGCGTTTCCAGAGCCAGTTATCTTATGAGTTCTGACCTAGTGGATTAGTCCACCAATGGATTCAGAATGGGAAGACATTATTGGAATGTGCTAAGGAGAAGAATGTAGGGTCTTTTGAAGAAGTAGGTACAGTATGACGTTTTTCTAGGTTATCACTTTTATCAAGCAGAGTGGTTTGATGACCACAGTCATGACATAAGCAGAACAATGTAGTTGAGAGCTAGATCTATGGTGATGCTGTTGGTTACACCTCTTTGTGGACAGTGTGGTGATGGGCACAGCCTATATATCACCTGACCTTTTGATCATTCAGTCTTGCCCTAGCTACTTGTGGCCTTGGAAGGAGCAGAGCATGTAGAAGATAGAAGTTTGACTGGTGTTTGAGATATATTTCAGTGGTATGGATGCTTGTGAGTTCTCCATGCAGGTATGGGCTTGCTATGTAGTGGTTGGCTAGTTGTCCAGGCTCATGTGAGTAACTCTAATGGATTCAATGGTTCACCAAGATGGACTTGGACTAAATGATTTTTTTGATCTTTCAGTGATCTATTGATAGGTGAGTAGTTGTTTCTTTATGTGTCCTTAGGAAAACTCTGACAAGATTGCATCACTGAGAAGCATGCTATTGGTACTACATCTTGCTCTGGACCCTTCACGTTCTTGCCCTTTATTTGTTCCTGGGTGCTGTCATGTGCAATACTCTACCACACCCATCCATCTGTGATGATCCAACATGTATGAAACTATATGCCCAAGTAAATCCTTCCTTCCTTTACTTTGTTTCTGTTAGTCATTTGCTCACAGGGACCATAAATGAAAAGTAATAGACTGGACAACACATGTTTATATGTTTGTGCACATATGTATGTGGATATATTCATCCTTAATTAGGGTAGAATGTCTGCTACTAAAGATAAATACCACCTAGTTATGTAATAGCCATCAATTCAGCGTTTTCATCTGTCTGACAATTGATCTTGTAGTCACCAAGAAACAGAACTGAACGGAAGAGAGTACAGTCTGGTCTGTTTTCTGTTCAAACAAATAATTGAATTTTTTACATTCCAATTCTATTCATGTCTAACCACCTAAAGGAGCTTGGAGCCCTGTCTCTAGGTAGATATCTATTCCCCACCTGCAGATTCCCCTGCTATCAAAAGATAGATTAGCTACCCTGACTGCCATTCTAGACATTGCTTTTCCTTCTTTCCTATTAATTGGATATGGATATGAATAGTGTTTATTACTTTTACCTTATTTTATTTCATGGGTGTGGGTACTTTGCCTGCATATATGTCTCTATGTCTGCTGTCTGTTGAGGCTAGATAAAGGCATGGATCCCTGGAACTGGAATTACATACTGTTGTGAGCAGCTCTGTGTCTGGGAAAAATAAAACCAAGATCCTCTGGAAGAGGAGCCAGTGAAATGGTTTGTATACTAAAGGACATCTTGTACCTAGTACACTAGCATCTGTCTTGTAGTAAGTGATTGTTACTATAATCACCCATTTATTTCATTTAGTAATCATGAACAATAATGTCATGTTTGTAGAATAATCACTTGAAGATATAATACTGTTCAAGCCCATCTTTCATGGGTAATGAGTTTATTGAATCACTGTGTACTTAACATCACATTTGTGAAGGTGTTCTGGATATAATGTGACTATTACATTTATAAGTTTGCTTCATGTTATCTCTTGTGAAAATAAATTGATACTTGAAGGATTTGATTCAGAAGCAAGTGTGAAACCAACTTTTATTTTCAAAGTATTCTTTATTGGTGGGCTTTTTAGCTATAAAACCTTTTATATATATAATATACATATAATATAGTAGGTATATTACATATGCACATATGTATATTATATGTTATAGTATGCATATTATATAATATATTAAACATTATACATATATTTGTAAAATGTATACCATACACATACATGTATATATGATATACATATTTTATACAATATATTAAACATTTTAATCTTGGTTGCTGGAAAAATGATGAGTTGGCATTTAAATGGTGATGTAGAAGAACTAATTAAGCAAGATTATTATAGCAATGGATGGTTACTATGGTAATGCTGTTGTTTTTTTAAAAATTCAGTTGATTACCTGAAGTAATGCAAAGCATTTCACTCCATACAGGTCTTCTCATGTGACAAAAAACAAAACAAAACAAAACAAAACAAAACAAAACAAAACAAAACAAAAACCCCAAAACCCTTCCCATTTGCAATTATATTTCAAACTAATAAACTAATTAACATAAGCCTTGTTATTTCTCCACAGTCCTATTATTTCTAACTGGGTTTTGTTTGTTTGTTTATTTATTTATTTATTTATTTATTTTGGTATTTTTGAGACAGGGTTTCTCTGTATAGCTCTGGCTGTCCTGGAACTCACTCTATAGACCAGGCTGGCCTCAAACTCAGAAATGTGCCTGCCTCTGCCTCCCAAGTGCTGGGACTAAAGGCATGTGCCACCACTGCCCGGCTTCTAACTGAGTTTTGGGATGGTCTTAACCAAACTCAACTGCAAAAAATTATGGCCTATTTCTTTATTCCTCATGTAAGGTGAATATTCTATTCTTCCATAGAACCCAACCTTCATGCTTCTTAACCTAAATATTAATATTCTTTAACACTTCAACATTCATATTATATCTACCATCTGACATTTGCATCTTCTTCAAGGCAAAAAATTGCCATCACAATAGTTTTCATTAGCTCCCAAAGAATTCAGTTATATTAGAGTCTGGAAGTGGAGGGTCTAAAAATGTCCTTGTTTTCAAATGAGGCCTTCAACTTTAAGAAATATTTAGGGAGGATAATAATTTCTGTAATGCAGAAATAAATTGCTTAATGACATATGCTATTAAAACTTTACACCTATGCTGTCCTGCTAAATGGAATGCTATATTCTGTATACTGTAGTCTGAATAAACAGTGTGTATACTGTCTATATACAGAAAAGTGATGTTAATCTTAGTTTTCTCATACATGGTCATATGTGACCACACAAGTGTATGTGTGTGTGTATATGTGTGAGTGTGTGACTTAAACCATTGTGTGACATCAATAATTAAATACTTCAAATGAAAAAGAGTCCAAGTAGGCTTCATCCCAAGGATGAAGGGATGGTTCAATATATGGAAATCCATCAATGTAATTCACTATATAAACAAACTCAAAGGAAAAAAAAAACCATACGATCACCTCATTAGATGCTGAGAAAGCATTTGACAAAATCCAACATGCCTTCATGATAAAAGTCTTGGAAAGATCAGGAATTCAAGGCCCATACTTAAACATAGTAGAAGCAATATACAGCAAACCAGTAGCCAATATCAAACTAAGTGGAGAGAAACTTGAAGCAATCCCACTAAAATCAGGGACTAGACAAGGCTGCCCACTCTCTCCCTACCTATTCAATATTGTACTTGAAGTCCTAGCCAGAGCAATTAGACAACAAAAGGAGATCAAACGGATACGAATTGGAAAGGAAGAAGTCAAATTATCACTATTTGCTGATGATATGATAGTATACTTAAGTGACCCCAAAAATTCCACCAGAGAGCTCCTAAACCTGATAAACAACTTCGGCAAAGTAGCTAGATATAAAATTAACTCAAGAAAATCAGTGACCTTCCTCTACACAAAGGATAAACAGGCTGAGAAAGAAATTAGGGAAACAACACCCTTCACAATAGTCACAAATAATATAAAATACCTTGGTGTGACTCTAAATAAGTAAGTCTGTTTGACAAGAACTTCAAGTCTCTGAAGAAGGAAATTGAAGAAGGTCTCAGAAGATGGAAAGATCTCCCATGCTCATGGATTGGCAGGATTAATATAGTAAAAATGGCCATCTTACCGAAAGCAACCTATAGATTCAATGCAATTCCCATCAAAATTCCAACTCAATTCTTCACAGACTTAGAAAGAGCAATTTGCAAATTCATATGGAATAACAAAAAATCCCAGGACAGCGAAAACTATTCTCAACAGTAAAAGAAACTCTGGTGGAATTACAATCCCGGACCTTAAGCTGTACTACAGAGCAATTGTGATAAAAACTGCATGGTATTGGTACAGTGACAGACAAATGGATCAATGGAGTAGAATTGAAGACCCAGAAATGAACCTACACACCTATGATCACTTGATCTTTGATAAAGGAGCTAAAACCATCCAGTGGAAAAAAGACAGCATTTCAACAAATAGTGCTGGCTCAACTGGGGGTTAGCATGTAGAAGAATGCAAATTGATCCATTCCTATCTCCTTGCACAAAGCTTAAGTCCAAGAGGATCAAGGACCTCCACATAAAACCAGATACACTCAAAGTAATAGAAAAGAAAGTGGGGAAGAGCACAGGGGAAATTTTCCTGAACAGATCTCCAATAGCTTGTGCTCTAAGATCAAGAATTGACAAATGGGACCTCATAAAATTGCAAAGCTTCTGTAAGGCAAAAAGACACTGTGAATAGGTCAAAACAGCAACCAACAAAATGGTCTTTATCCATCCTATATCTGATAGAGGGCTAATATCCAATATATACAAAGAACTCAAGATGTTAGACTCCAAAGAGCCAAATAACCCTATTAAAAGTGTGGTACAGAACTAAACAAAGAATTCTCAACTGATGAATACCAAATGGCTGAGAAGCAGCTAAAGAAATGTTCAACATCCTTAGTCATCAAATCAAAACAACCCTGAGATTCCACCTCACACCAGTCAGAATGTCGAGGATCAAAAACTCAGGTGACAGCAGATGCTGGAGAGGTTGTGGAGAAAGAGGAACACTACTTCATTGCTGGTGGATTGCAGGCTGGTACAACCACTCCGGAAATCAGTTTGGTGGTTCCTCTGGAAATTGGACACCATACTTCCAGAGGACCCAGCTATACCACTCCTGAGCATATATCCAGAAGATGCTCCAACATATAATAAGGACACAGGCTCCACTATGTTCATAAACGCCTTATTTATAATAGCCAGAAACTGGAAACAACCCAGATGTCCCTCAACAGAGGAATGGATACAGAAATTGTGGTACATCTACACAATGGAGTACTACTCAGCTATTAAAAACAATGAATTTATGAAATTCTTAGGGAAATGGATGGATCTGGAGAGTATCATCCTGAGTGAGGTAACCCAATCACAAAAGAACACACATGGCATGCACCATATAGTATGTGAATATTAGCCCAGAAGCTCAGAATACACAAAGTACAATCCACAAACCACAAGAAACTCAAGAAGAAGGAAGACCAAAGTGTGCATACTTCTTTCCTTCTTAAAAGGGGGAACAAAATACCCATGGAAGGAGTTGCAGAAAGTAACTATAGAGCAGAGACTAATGGAAGGACAATCCAGAGACTGCTCCACCTGGGAATTCTTCCCATATTCAACCATCAAATCCAGATACTATTGTGGATGCCGGCAAGTGCTGGCTGACAGGAGCCTGATATAGCTGTCTCCTGAGAGGCTCTGCCAATGCCTGACTAATACAGAAGTAGAGGCTCATAGCCATCCATTGGATTGAGTACAGGGTCCCCAATAAAGGAACTAGAGAAAGGACCCAAGGAGTGAAAGGGCTTGCAGCCCCTTAGGAGGAACAAAAATATGAACTACCTAGTGCCCTCAGAGCTCCCAGGGACTAAACCACCAACCAAAGAGTACACATGGTGGGAGTAACGGCTCCAGCAGCATATGTAGCAAAGGAAGGCCAAGTTGGTCATCAATGGGAGGAGAGGTCCCTGGTCCTGTGAAGGTTCTATGCTCTAGTGTAGGGGAATGCCAGGGCCAGGAGGTGGGAGAGGGTGGGATGGTGAGGAGAGGGAGGCGGGTAGACAGGGTTTTATTTTTTGTTTGTTTGTTTGTTTTCGTTTTTGCTTTCTTTTCTTTGTTTTTGTTTTTGTTTTTCGAGACAGGGTTTCTCTGTGTAGCCCTGGCTGTCCTGGAACTCACTCTGTAGACCAGGCTGGCCTCGAACTCAGAAATCCACCTGCCTCTGCCTCCCAAGTGCTGGAATTAAAGGCATGCGCCACCACTGTCCGGCTCTTTTCTTTTCTTTTCTTTTTTTCCGGAGGGGAAACTGGGAAAAGAGATATCATATGACATGTAAATAAAGAAAATACCTAATTAAAAAATGCTTTCCTCATGCAAGTCTTAATGGGGGATCAAACCACTCTTTGCTTTGGTTTGGTTTGGGGATTTTCTTTGTTTTTCCTTTCTTGGGGTTTGTTTTGAGACAGGCTGGCCTCGAACTCAGAAATCTACCTACCTCTGCCTCCCAAGTGCTGAGATTAAAGGCGTATGCCAGCACTGCCCAACCTGGTTTGGGCATTTCCATTCTTGGTTTTTGGTTTTTAGATTGTGATTTTTAGGTTTTGGAGTTTTCCATTTTGCATTTTGGGTTTTAGGTTTTGAAATAAGCTTTCTCTGTGTAGCCTGTCCTGCACTCACTCTGCAGATCAAGGTAGTTTAAAACTCAGAGTTTTGCCTGCTTCTGACTCCCAGGAATAAAGGCATGTTCCACTACCTCCCAGTGAAACAAACACTCAAGGACAAACAGTATGCCGACAATAGATAGCCAGCATAAAATGAACTCAGTGGCATCTTTGGAGATTCTTTGTCTCATCATGTTAAGTCAGGACATTTTTTTAAACTTGATAGGCCCTTTGCATATATACTATGGCATCTGGTTTTGTGTTTTTGTGGGACTCCTTCCTGTGTATGTGAATGTGTGTGTCTCTCAGTCTCTATTCATTTGTTTGTTGTACCCTATTTCAATTAATTTGTTTTCATTTTATTTTATTTTATTGTATTGTACTTCATTTAATTGTTACTCTTTAAGAAGAAATAGAAAGACTGTCGATAGGATGAGAGGAGATTTGGGAAAGCACTGGAAGGAATTACGGAAAGGGAAAACCATAACTAAACTATATCATATTTTTTTTAAAATCTACTTTCAATAAAAGACAAAAAAAGAAAAAAAAAAGAAAAAGAAAAAGAGTCCAAATCCCATTTACTATTTATTCTGCTAAGCAAGTTTTCACCTACCAACCTCAAACTTGGGATACATGCAGGGGTTTTAAAGGTACTTCTATTATACAACATAGCAAGACAAAATAAACCCAATTTGCTGCAGCAGTTTGTGTGTTTGAGAGCTGTTTATCTGGCTAGGAATAAGCTCTTCTCTTTTCCCTTTGTACAAGGATGCATTTTTATCGGTGTAGTCTCTGAATAGGAAGACCCTACCTCCTCATGGGTCCACTTGGCTCATGACCTGACACTTTATAACAGCAGCGAATAAAAACCACGTTGGCTATATTCTATGTGCTCTGAAATGCATCGAGTAAGTTATAAAAGATAGGGCTAACTAATAAAGGTTTGAAGTTAACTAGACCTCAAGTCAAATCTTGGCTTTACACTTGACTGTGTGTACTTTCTGTATGTTATCTTTCCTGTGCATGAATTCTTTTCATTTGTATAATACAACCTCCATGTAGGCCTGTAATATAAATTGATTACATCATAGTAAAGATATATAAAGTGCAGAGTACACAGAAGGGAGCTATAGTGAGATCATTATGGAAGAATATTTAATTACTTGTAGACTTACTCTGCCCCCTGACCTGCATTGCTCAGCTTCCCTGTATAATCCTCCAAGCTCTTTGTCACTTGTGCATATGGGAAGAACAATCTTGGGTCAGTTGCTTTCATCTCTTGTGCTGCTCTCTCTGACATTATTATTTGAGTGATTGTAAAGGGTTGAGGTAGAAACAGGAACATTTTTCATGTAGGTGAGCTCTCTGGTATCAGATAGGAAATGAATCCTCACAGCACGCCAGCCGTTGAACAGGATTTATCGCACAGGAACAATTCATCAGTTGATCAGGCAATTTGCTTTTTTCTCCATCTCTTTGGTCTGTGTTTTAACCTTTGAAATAGATTATTCTTATATAGGAAGGTATACGATGTTGTCCGAGAGTGTTGACCTCACAACTGTTTTAGCTTATGCATCTTCCTTCAGACATGCAACTTTGTCCAACACAGATACAGAGAACAATGGATCTGGTAAAAATAATGTCTGCTATGTCAATAGTAAGTCTAGTCTCCCTACCTATCAGGATACTATTAATTTTTTATAAATATCAGAGTAGGGGAGTACTCTGCTCGATAAAACAACAAGGATCAGTGTGCCACTGTGAAACAGACCACAGTCCATTCAAGCTCTCCTTTTCCAGTTCCTCTCACATTGATACTGGTGTGCTCATCTGCTTAGCTGTGCAAGTCAAATATCTAGAGGTCACATTTGTGGTGCCAGGCCGTTATGATCAACCAAAAATATGGTTCATCTAAGTTCATCTGCTTTCTCCCAACACCTGTCTACCCCAGCATCATCTTCCTTGAGAATTCTCCCCGAGATTATTGTTTCCCTACAATCCACTCTCTAAGGAATAGTTGAAATCACATTTTAAATATGATAATGACATCATGCCCTTCTCCTTTTTAAATGCTTTCCCTGTCTCCTAATGAAAATCTACTTACTCTCCAAGTTCAGGCCCCTGAAGCCCTTCACTATCCACGCCAGCCTGTCCTCTCTGAGCCTGCTTTGTGATCTCCCTTCTTGCTCACTCATTACATGTCTGCTACCTGCTGAATTTCTTCCTGTCTGGGATGCTCTTCCCTCTAGTGCAGGTTTCCTTGCATTCCAATTTTAGCCTAAATGTCACCTTCCCGATGCTGGGTCCTGCTGCTTCCCGTCACACTGTTGCTCTCAGTCTGCTACTGTTTCTCATCCTCCAATCAGGATGAACAGTCAAACAGGATGTCTGCGCATCCTCCTCATCTGTTTCTATAGCAATGTTGAAATACGGTTAACAAATGTTTGTTGAAGGGTTTTTCTTGGTGTGTTGTGTCTTATGAAAATTCATTTTAAAATTTAGCTCACCAAGCTAATGGATTTCATTGTGGCATTTTATACATGTCTAATTATCCTCCTCTGTCGACACTCCCCTACCCCTCATCTTCCTGGCTCCATTCTCCATACTAAACTGTCCTTCCTTTTGTTTCAGACCACGCGGATTCCTATGCCTTCCTGTTCTTCCTTCATGCCTCCCTCCTTAAGAACGCTTTTGCTTTTTGTATGGTTTTCTGTCTCTCTTCCTTGATGAGGGGTGAGAAGTACAGCTATCTGTGGGTATGAGGAAGGTTCTGTGCCCCAGTGTAGGGGAATGCCAGGGCCAATAAGTTGGAGAGGGTGGGGTGGCAGGCATGGGGAGGGGAGGCAACTCGGGCTTGTTCTTGTTGTTTTTGTTTGTTTGTTTTTTGGAGGGGAAACTGGGAAAGGAGAAATTTACATGTAAATAAAGAAAATACCTAATTAAAAAAAATAAAATAGTTACTTCAAAAAAAATGTTTAGAATGTAGTTAGGGATCATGCATGTTTAATGAAGTAGTGGTTGTAGATTCACTTTCAAGATCCAGGACTTGACTAGCCCTGGGTAGTGAGCTGCGTTCCCAGTACTAGGTGTAATTTCTCTCTTGTTGAGCAGCCCTTATGTTCAATTAGATAGCATTCAATTACTGCCAAAATATGCATGTCATTACTGCACCTTCAGGGTTTTGTGCCATACTGGTCCTTACTGTGGCTCGTGGACTTCCTATCTTGGTAGGGCTGTTGGTTGCTTCCCTTTTGGAAGCTTGCATGGTGCCTCCTTGACTCCTGAAAGCTAGTCTCCGGGGAAGAGGCTTGCAGGTCAGTTCCAGCACAGAGGCCTCTAGGTCCTGTGTGGAGTACATGGTATCTTCAGTAACGGAGACTTGCCTTCTACTTCTGGGAAGGAATCCACATATTTTGTAATAACTGGGGAGTCTTTTGGAAAATCCTGACCAACAACTCAAAAGGGGTCTTCTCCTGCTTGGTGTTGGAGTTTTGGTTAGGTGGTCTTTGACTCTGGGAGGGAGCATTGTCAGTCTAGATGGGAAAATTTTATTTGAGCTATGTATGTGTGTGTATTTATATACAGAGTTAAATGATGCATAGTTTCTAAAAATTATGTAGATAGTTAATGATACGATTATTTTTCAGTTTTTTTGAAACCTTCACACTGATTTCCACAGGGTCTGGGCTCATTTACATTTTCTATCAGCAGTAGATAAGGTCCTCTTTCCCACGTCCTCAGAAGCCTTTGTTGGTCCTTGTTTCTTGGTGATGGCCATTCTTCTTACTGGGATGAGATGGAATCTCAAAGCAACTTTGATTTATATTTCTCTAATGTCTAAGGATGTGGAACATCTTTCAGACTTTGACTTGGCCATTATATTTCTTCCTCTGCGGGCTTTCATTAAGTTCTTCAAGTATAACAAGCACTTGGTTTCAACACATATTCACAAGGAACTCATTTGCACACTACCTGGTACATTTCCTATCTGTTGTTCATATACCCCTGAAAGTTCATGTTTTTAAAACACAGTTTGAGTATATTCCTAGGCTTGTGATATTTGAAAGTGGCCTCCTGTTCAGGAGTTAAGCCTAAGCCCTGTAAGGCCTTTATTCTCTGTTCTTTTAAGCATGCTCTTAAACTTGGTCATGTTTGAGGGAAAAGGATTGATTTGTCCCCTTAGATGCAAGATTAGCACTAAACTCATGATTTCCAGAAAACAAAGTAACAAATGAAGTAGACTTCAAACAAATATGTGCTTGGAGTCTGTCCTATCTGATGCCACCTGGAGCTTGCTCTTAAGGTCCCAGATAAAATGAAAAGGGTTACAGCCTGTCCTGAAGCAATAATAAAGGAGTCAGCCTGAGACCAAGCGGCTAGAGCAGAGCCCAGGAGGTGTTTATTGGAGCCTCTGTAGATGCCATAAACTAATCCCCTTCGAAAATAGTGGCACAAGATCACTTCATTTCTTTTTGTGATGGAGATTTTCATGCTGCCTCTGTGTATTTCTGAAGAGTGTGTGCTTTGTGACATCTTGACCTGAGAAACTTCTAAAAAACTTATGAAAAAAACCTGAGAGGTTCCCAGCACCTGCTTGCTGGCGTGGGCACGGGTGTTGGCAATAATGATGAATTTGATCAGTAAGGGAATTCATCATTCCTACTCTTAAATGATTACTGGTGATCATAAATATTTTTGATGGATTGCCATCATGTTGACTGCTGGCTCCTATTTCCCAGTGTTGGCCGAGCACCAAAAAGCATCCGAAATCCTTTGTGTGGACTCAAAGATAGTATTTGGGTTCGAGAAGGCGAGAGCCTCTAAATTGATTTCTTGAATAATATTTGGAGTCTATGAATATTTCCATTTATACATTCTAACAAGAAGTGAACTCACTTGGTGGGTTGATTGGCATGATGTGTGAGCCCCTTGCTTAGCTATTGTAAGACCTATTCCGAGGAGGCAGGTGGAAGACAAGATAATTGCTCTCTGGGTACCAGCAGGGAAAACAGCTTAGCTTTGATATTTTTCAGCCTTTCAAAGGAGAGCAGAGGTGAGGTTATAAAAAGAATCCCGTCTTTCTTTCTCTAATCCATCCTACGACTTTGTTAGTGCCAGCCTGCCCTGTGTGGCTGGTTTGCTTAGTCAAGAGGCTGCATCATTGTAACTGAAGGCGGGCCATAGAAGCAAAGGTCAGCTTGTGTGCAGTGGCAATAATTTAAAAATTCTCGAATGGGTTCCTCTTGGCTCTACTGGTTGCCTTTCATTTGAATCTGCGAGAACACACCTCGCAGTTTCTTGTATTGGGGAAAAAAAAAGGAAAAAGAAAGAAAAGCTGGGGAGGTAGGCTCTGAAGTGCACTGCAGTTTATATTTTCCAAGTGAGGGAGACAAATAAGACTTGTGTAAAAGCAGTTGTGGGAGAGCCGCTAAGTCATTATGGGATTACGGAACAGAGTTCACTAAATTAAAGATCTGAGACTAATAATCTTCCTTTTCATATGGATTTGAGGGAATGAAATAACACAACAGAGTCAAACTGCAATACATCATCTTGGTAATATAAAAATCAAAATCTAATCATGTAGTCCGATGTTTTATTTGTTTTCCTCATTGACATATGAGTATGTAAAGGACTTTTAAACATTTCTTTTAAAATTTTAAGGATAACAATATTTTATCTGATACATTTCTATTTAAATACATTTAACAGTTCCACAGGAGGAAAGGAACATAGTCCTTTGTTTGAAAGAGGAATTCTGTTTTTGCTTTTCTTTAATTCTTAGTAATTCTTTCCTCCAGAAGAAACTGCTGTCCTAAGTGACATAGGAATGTGATGTTCTTGCACGTTCCAGACTGTATCTTTGGTAGTAATTGCAGCCAGTGGCATTAGAAAGTGGCCTGGTTTGGTGGCAGTGGATATGTTCTGTAGCTCATAAGCAAGAAAAACCTTGATCTCTCATTTTATCATCTTGTGTGACAGTTTAATAAGGTATCAGGTCATGGCTTTAACTGTTATTTTCCAGGTGAAATACCTTATGTGCAGAACTTATAATTCTGAGTCTGCCCGTTAATCACTAACACGCATGAATACCAAGGCCTGGAGAAATGACTTAGCTATTCAGAGTACTTGCTGCTCTTGCAGACGCCCCGGTTCCATTCCTAACTTCTACATGGTGGCTCATGACTGTCTCTAACTCTAGGCACACATGTACTGTATATGCATATATATGCAGGTGAACACTCATATATGTAAAAGAAGGGTAAAGAAATCTTCTAAAATAGACTAAAACACACAATTAGACAATCAGAAGTTTTATTAGCACACAGGACTCTTGGTTAATCCAACTGTAGGATTTTAAAACTTGACAATGCTTGCTCACCCAGCCTCTTTATGATACAGAGACACACTAAGAATGGATACTGGAGAAGTTTTATTGTATTGTTTTCTGTGCCACACATAGAGTCTGTCTTGCATTTCAGTTTCAAAGTTGATTTGGCAAAGCTGGATGCGATTTGGAGTTTTCGATTGTCATTTTCAACATAGTCTTGATATTTTCCTTAGTAAAAATAGGCAGGGATATGGGCCCAAGAGTCTCTTCACTACAGCCAGTGATTCTGTACTAAGATTTGGTCTATAGCAGGTTGCTGAACACTTAACTTTTGAAATTTAGAAATCCTTACTGCTTTTCATTCCTCACAGAAATATTGCTGATATTTTGACTGCTCTGTGATGCTTGCATTCTTCCTGACTTTGAGATGCTTCATCATAATGAACTCTTTTTAAAGAAAAATACATAAGTTGTATATTGCACTCTGATTTCATGCGAAGCTTGAACTCATTACAAAAACAGCTTGCAGATAGTGCTTATGCTGTGACTGAGTTTTGGAGCCGAGGTTCTTGGGGGAAAAAGAAGGCTTTACGAATGTTGATCTCAAGGGAGGGCTAAAATAGAGCAACGTTAGAGATGGCGTTTACTTATGCATGCACAAAACTTCATATTGTTATTGAAGATAATAAAATTAATATTAATGATTTAACAAAACAGACAAACGGAAATTGGATCTCTAGTTTATAAAACCACTAGAATGCTCAGGGTTGAAGTTCTGTGTAGTATTTCTACAATAAAAGTTCCTGGAAGTTTTTGTGAATTAGAGGGGAGTCACATTCATTTGAAAGATGGAATTGGCCATTGTTTTGTTATGGATGGCTTAATATCAAGTGAACCAGTCAGTACTTTATTAGTTATAAGAGTACAATTTAGTCACATAAGTAATTTTTTATTCTAAAGTTATATTGCATGTGACACAAATGGAATATTTAATATTATTAAATAGAAACAGTTGCATTTGAATACTTATTTTGAGACTTGTATAGCCACTGTTAAATTCATTTGAAGCCAAATTAAAAAAAACACTATAGTTTTGAGTACACACACATGTGTGTACAGACACACATACACACATACATACACACAGACACAGACACACACACACACACACACACACACTTTTTTTAAAAAAGAATTTTATTTTTTTATTAATTGTTTTATTTATTTACATTTCAAATGTTGCCTCCCTTCCCGGTTCCCCCTCCATGAATTCTTCATCCCCTCCCCCCTCTCCTTTGCTTCTGAGAGACTGCTCCTCCACTACCCATCCTCTCCCACCTCACCCCACTATTATGCTCCTTCCCTGGGGCATCAAATTTCTGTAGGATTAAGCACATCCTTTCCCACAAGGCAGTCCTCTGCTATATCTGTGCTGGGGCCATGGACCAGCCCATGTATGTTCTTTGGTAGGTGGCTTAGCCTTTGGGAGTTCTAAGGGGACCAGGTTATTTGATACTATTGCTCTTCTTATGGGGTTGTAATCCCCTTCAGCTTCTTCAGTCCTTCCTCAAACTCTGTTTGGGACAGTGAGGGAAGATTGCCACAAAAGCCTTCTCTCATTTTCAATCATGAGTATATGTAGTCATTGATATCATTTCAAAGGAGGCTTCCCTGCCCATAATAGCGAGAGGCAGCTTGTATCATGGACTTCCTCCTGGTCTCCACAGCCTCTCTAGACCTCAACATGGCTTCCAGTGGCAACACAGACCACCTGGTTTCCAGGTGCAGTAAGGACCATGGACATCAACAGGGCCTCGGGCAGCTGCAGAGGTAGGATACTGGAGAGCTCCAGGCTGCTGCGCATCTCCCAGCCCTATGCATGGGCCATCCTGTCCTGCAGGCTCACCTGGCATGACCATTGTGCTTACAACCTCTGAGCTCTGCTCTCCCCAGCAGGGTGAGCCAAGGCAGAGATGTTTCCATCAGGCCTGTGGGGCAACAGAGCTAGGAGGAGGCCTAGAGGAGGCCTGAGCCAGGGGGGCTGAGAACCAGCCCTCTTAGATGACATTTGTTCCCACTTCTCTCCCAGGAATGCCAAGGTGTCTCCCCTTGAAGCCTCCGTGGGTTTCAGGTTTCCCGGAGTGGCTTAGTTTGTGGGTGTGTGTAGCCACTGCCATCTTGAATCTCTCCTCTATTCCCTCTTAACACTGTCTGAGAATGTTAATGAGGTAACATGGGTAAATTGCTTGTTATCTCACAATTATCATTTATGTCAACACAAACTTTTATTTATTTATACAATATGGCAAGATAATTCTTTGTGTTTTTTTTTTTTCTGTATTCCAAAAGCTTAGGAAATACTTTCTCCTCACTGTTAAGAATAATGTTCTCAAGTGTTAGGTTGTTGTGCCAGGGAAAAGTTAGTGATCCCCAAAAACACACACAGGAGCTGATCTGATGCAACTCACAGCAGGGTCTTTATTCTATTCAAGCCAGCTCAGCCCCCTCCCCCCCCCCCAACGTACCTCAGTCACGCAGGATGGTTTTGGTGGAGGGAGGAGCTCCGAATGTCTACTGAGGCAAGGCTTTCTAGTAATCAGCAAGCAGGGACTATGTGTGCAAGCATCTAATTGGAAAGCTACCGTGGCCTTTAACATAACTGGCTGGTGCTAGGAGTCGTATCATAAACTTAACTTCTGTTCTCTTCTGAATTGGTGGTCGTTAGGCAGGGGGTGGGCTTGTAACCTAAGGGTTCAGGTTTGTTGGGGGAATAACTTGGAGACATTGGTTTTGTTGGGGAGTGTAACCTGGAAATGCTGGTCTTGTTGGTGGTGTAACCTGGAAATGCTGGTCTTGGGGGTGCAACCTGGAAACTCTGTTCCTGTTGGGAATTAGCCTAGAGACTAGAGTTAAGCTCAGGGTCTGTTGGGGGGGACAACTTGGAAACTAATGTTAGATACCAGCCTGTTAGTCTACCTGAGTTCAAACTTAGGTCAGCTTCTCTAAAATGGAGTCTGAATGTAAAGACTCAAGGTAAGATACTTAGTAAACTTGGAAAAGAACCTGACTCCTGAACTCACATCCAGATTGAAACCTCTAGTCATTGCTAGTTACTTGATCTTAGCCAAAAACTAAGGAACCAACCAACCAACCAACCAACCAACCAACCAACCAAACAAACAAACAAACAAAAACCTTGTCTTTGAGCCCCAGTCTCTAAAATGGCGATGTCACACAATTTGCAACTGCTATAACAAGCATGTCAGTTAATGCTGGTGCTGTCTCAGGATCAACATGACAGTGCTTCTCACTTCCTGGAAGATACTTCTTTTTCCTGCTCATAAACATGAAATCACCCAATGTGTTCTGTGTGAGACTCTCTAAGACACTTTCCACAAAACAACTGGCCCCCTTTATAATTAGATTAGTTTCTCAGACCATGTCACCAACAACGAATTTTGCTCTTATACATTCTGATTATAGGAACTCTCCACATTGCACATTCTTATTAACCATGGTATGTGATGGATCAAAATAACTGATATTTATTTGTATAATAATAATTCACTGTGTAAATAGCACTGACTGAGCAAAAAGAAAAACAGGATTTAGTTAATCGTGATGAGGCACACCCCTGTGTTTCTGCAGCTGCCTCTCTGCCAAAGCCTGCTTTCTGATGCTGCACACTGAGTGTGTGTCATTGGTATAGAAAGTTCCCAGGGGTGCTAAATTAACTCACACTGTAAATGGAACTCAGAGTTCTGTTTTCTTGGGCAAACTTTAGCAGCTAAGTGTATAAGAGTTAGATAGTAAGGTATGGTTCCTGAACTTATTTATAGCCCAAAGTAGATATGTAAAATAACCAATTTCAATGATCACTGGTTTATATTAGCACCAGGAATTACAAGATTTTTTTTTTTATCATAAAGACGAGGAAAAGGTTTTCAGCAGTAAGAGGTTGTAACTGGCTTTGCCTCTCTCCCAGTAGCTATCATGTATGAGAACATTACCATGTCTAAATAATACTCAGAAGAAACTGGCTTTTTAAAGCAAAGATGTAAATGTACTCAGAAATTATGGAGAACAGTTTTAAATTTGCCTTTTCAGGTTGAATTAGCAGAAAAGACTTGAATCACAAAAGCAAATTAACCCGAAGTGATAGAATACCTCCAGGTAAAAACTCAGGAAAAGAAATTAATGCATTGTTAATGCATTTTTGCATTTTAATACAGAAATTAACTTTCCCTTACTAAAATTTTTATAATAGAAAGAACATTTTTCTGCTGTACAATGGGAGCTGAATATTGTGTAGTTGGCAAAGTTACTGTTAATTCTTTGTCTCGAAATATGTAGATTCTAGTACAGTATGCCATCCTCTGCTTAAGAAGTTCATTTCTCATCTTGAGACTCTGAAATCATCCATGTACCAGCATGTTAAGTGTAGTGATTACAGGAAGCCTCATGTTTTGTGCTGTGGATGATCAAAGAGCCCAATGATAAGCCAATTTCTTTCACGTTCTGGATCATCATCTGTTTTTAGCCAGGTCAACGTGTTAACACTTAACTTACCCACCACGATGAAGCAGCTAGGGCTATGGGTTACTGGGACATCCCACACCCCCAAGCATCTGTGCTGGAACTTGTAAGAGCTATGAATATTTTTCCTTAGTAAAGATGTGATCAAGGATAAAATCATTCAGATAGGATGATTCCTGAGTTGTCTAATCACCCGAGACTTCAAAAGTAAAATGACCTTTCTTACTGGGTCAGAGCTGTAAGACAGAAGCGGGAAGTGTGAAATGTGACAAGCTCCATCCTGTTGGCTATGTGAGACCAAAAGGCTCCGAGGGGAGGGGAGGGATATGTGACCTTTAAAAGCAGGTTTTTAGCATTCAGCAAGCAAGAAAATGGATGCCTCTGTTGTTGACCTGGAAAGATTTTTTTTTTTTTTGACAACACACATGAACAAAAGTCCCAGCTTTTTCACCTGAAGCTACAGGAAGGAGTGTAGCATGGTGGGATATCATGACTTTAGCCGTGAGACTTTGTGATTTAATCTTGAGAATTATAGGATAATGAATCTGAGCTGCTTTTAACAATTAAGTTTGGTATAGAACACAGAGAAACTAACTCGGATGGATTTACCTCTCTACATCACATCAGATCAGGACAAAGAGGTGGTGATGTTGGATATGATTATGGATCATTTCAGGTTTTAGATCAGCAAAAGTCACTTGGAAGCTATCCCATTCAATCCCTAATCCTCTGTCTATCCCGGGATCCTGAGGAAACTTTCAGGTTATATATCGGGGGGACAGGGACTCTGCTTGCCATTGGGAATTTTGGCCTTTCCCACCATGGCCCTCATAAACTGGACTGGACTGTATATAGATTTCTAGATTACCTTGTTTTTCAGACTTAAAAATCTAAGACTTGTTAAAGGACACCTGGGTTCTTTCCAGTTTCTGGCTATTATAAATAAGGCTGCTATGAACATAGTGGAGCACCTTGTCATATGTTGGAGAATCTTTTGGGTATATGCCCAGAAGTGGTATAGCTGGGTCCTCAAGTAATACTATGTCCTATTTTCTGAGGAACCACCAGACTGATTTCCAGAGTGGTTGTACCAGCTTGCAATGCCAGCAACAATGGAGGAGTGTTCCTCTTTCTCCACATCCTCATCAGCATCTGCTGTCACCTGAGCTTTTGATCTTAGCCATTCTGACTGGTGTGAGGTGGAATTTCAGAGTTGTTTTGATTTGTATTTCCCCAATGACTAAGGATGTTGAACATTTCTTTAGGTGCTTCTCACCAATGGATATTACTCAGTTGAAAATTCTTTGTTTAGCTCTGCACTCCATTTTTTAATAGGGTAACAATGAATTCATGAAATTCTTAGGCAAATGGATGGAACTATAAAATATCATTCTGAGTGAGGTAACTCAATTACAAAAGAACACACATGGTATGTACTCACTGATAAGTGGATATTGGCACAAAAGCTCAGAATACCCAAGATACAATTCACAGACCACATGAAGGTCAAGAAGGGAGATCAAAGTGTGGATACTTTGGTCTTTCTAACAAAGGGGAACAAAATACTCACAGGAGCAAATATAGAGACAAAGTGTGGAGCAGAGACTGAAGGAAAGGCATCCAGAGACTGCCTTACCTGGGATTCCATCCCATATACAGTCACCAAACCCCAACACTATTGTGGATACCAAGAAGTGTATGCTGACAGGAGCCTTATATAGTTGTCTCCTGAGAACCTCCACCAGTGCCAGACCAATACAGAGATGGATGCTTGCAGCCAACCATTGGACTGAGAATGGGGTCCTCAATGGAGGAGTTAGAGAAGGGAATGAAAGGAGCTGAAGGGGTTTGCATCCCCATAGGAGGAACAACAATATCAACCAACCAGTACCCCCAGAGCTCCCAGGGACTTTAGTCCACCAACCAAAGAGTACACATGGTGGGACCCATGGCTCCAGCTACATATGTAGCAGAGGATGGCTTGTCAATCATCAATGGGAGGAGAGGCCCTTGTTCCTGTGAAGGCTCGATGCCCCAGTGTAGGGGAATTTGAGAGTGGGGAAGTGGGAGTGGGTGGATGGGTGGGAGAACACCCTAACAGAAGCAGGGGGAGGGGCATGTAATAGGGAATTTCCGGGGGGAAGACCTGAAAAGGGGATAACATTTAAAATGTAAATAAAGAAAATATCCAGTAAAAAAAAATCCAAGACTTAAATTTGGTCTTCCAAACTCATTTGCACTTTACTCCTAGGCATAAATTTAAAGTAATGTCTTTAATAGAAAAAGAATTACATCTCCTTCCCTGCTCCAGCTCCCCGGATCCTTTCCTTTTAGTGCTCCCTCCTTAGACTCGTTTACAGCCTCTTTTTCTTTAATAATTTTTGTCATGTAACATATATGCATGCATATGTGTGCAAAAATATATATATACAAAACTTGCTGAGTCAGTGTTTGATGGTGTGTGTGTGTGTGTGTGTGTGTGTGTGTGTGTGTATGTGTGTAATTTCAGGCTATCCACTCTGCACTGGACAACCAATAAATATGCTCATTCCTAGGAGAGACTGATTGACCTTTTCCCTGGTGGTTTCAGCTGTCTGTATTTCTTTGGCTATGGGTGGGATCCTGCAAAATATTCCTCTCCTCCACATGGATGTATCCATTTATATTTCCATGATCAACATGGTAAAATATATGATATAGCACAATAAATGGTGCTTGCAGGTTGCACTCAATATCTATTCAACAGGAAGGGAATTATGCCTGCTACTGAAAACCTAGCCAGTTTTCTGGAGATAGTGAGGTCCCAGAATTAAGAAAGGGTCCTGGAGGGTTAATATCCAATGTATACAAAGAACTCAAGGAGTTAGACTCCAGAGAAACAAATAACTCTATTAAAAATGGGGTACGGAGCTAAACAAAGAATTCTCAACTGACGAATACCGAATGGCTGAGAAGCACCTAAAGAAATGTTCAACATCCTTAGTCATCAGGGAAATGCAAATCAAAACAACTCTGAGATTCCACCTTACACCAGTCAGAATGGCTAGGTTAAAAAACTCAGGTGACAGCAGATACTGAAGAGATTGTGGAGAAAGAAGATCACTCCTTCATTGCTGGTGGGACTGCAAGCTGGTACAACCACTCTGGAAATCAGTTTGGTGGTTCCTCCGGAAATTGGACATAGTTCTACCAGAGGACCCAGCTATACTACTCCTGGGCATATACCCAGAAGATGCTCCAACATGTAATAAGGGCACATGCTCCACCATGTTCATAGCAGCCTTATTTATAATAGCCAGAAACTGGAAACAACCCAGATGTCCCTCAACAGAGGAATGGATACAGAAACTGTGGTACATCTACACAATGGAGTACTACTGAACTATTAAAAACAATGAATTTATGAAATTCTTAGGGAAATGGATGGACCTGGAGAGTATCATTCTGAGTGAGGTAACCCAATCACAAAAGAACACACATGGTATGCGTTCTCTCATAAGTGGATATTAGCCCAGAAGTTTGGAATACAGGAAGAACAACCCACAAACCACAAGAAACTCAAGAAGAAGGAAGACCAAAGTGTGGATACTTCATTCCTTCTTAAAAGGGGGAACAAAATGCCCATG
>JADRCD010121732.1:0-15504 GCA_019843815.1 Montemys delectorum
GTGCTAGGAAAGACCAGTGTAGAAGATATCTGGAAGGCAGCAGGTGACAATGGAGAGGGGACCCTGGTCCACTTCTCAGAGAGCAGGAGACGCCTGAGTTGTCTTTGTTGTCCTGACACTCACCCTCGAGCTACAGTAGGAGCTTACAGAGTAACAGCCCAGGCTCTGCACTCCACAAGTGGCTTCCAAGGACCTGCCATTCCTGGACTCCTACTTCCTTGCCCCACTTCACCCTCAACATGAACCTGAACGCCACACCACACACCACGCCACACAGTTCTGCTCACAATAGGCCCTAGCTCTCACCTTCCTGCCCACACTCCTCTGTCCAAGTCAGACTCCACCCATCCTTATACACATTTGGAGCCCTCTTCCACAGGAAGTCCTCTTTGATGAGCAGGTGAAGACCTCAGGAAGAGAGGCCAACTCCTCCAGCATTCACCACACAGACTGCTCCCTGCCTCCCAACCAGATGTCCGTTTGTGTCCTGTGCCAGTTGTCCGTAGCCTTTCCCCCAGGTGGGAGCACAGCCTTGTGCCACCCAGCTGACAGACCCATCAACAGCTGCTATTTCAGAGGATTCCTAGGATGTACCTTCCACACAGAAACTACCATTAGATCAGGGAACAGAGAAGAACTAACATCTACCACCTCCCACCCCCAACACCCCCCAATCCCAATGGCTGGGCACTTCCACAGGTAAGACCTTTCTTCGTACACGGCAATCTTATCAGTAGACAGTGTCATCTCAGAAGACTCTCTGCCGTACTTTTCCCTTAATTCTCACTAAATAGGCCTTCCCGGCATAATGAGAGGCACTGCTCTGGCCTAGGGTTTGTTCAGCCAAAACCTACTGCCAACTCACCTCCTTCTTCAATCTTGGTCTTCCCCCAAAGGCATTCTGCCTCAGCCTGATGGGGACCCGAAGGAGCAGGGTCCTGACCTTTAGGGCTAGATATGTTCTAAACTGGCTGGGCTAGTAGGAGTTTAACACGTGCTTATAGTGGCAAGGTGCTGAAGGCAGAGAAAAAGGACAGTGACACCCGTCACTCACGGTGGTGGCCAGACTCCTGTGGGGATGCCCTCATCACACCAGCGACACTCTCTACCCTGAGGACCCCTACCCAACATGGGTCCTCACCTAGGGCTCTCGTAGCCTCTACAGGTAGTGAGCAAAGACAAGCTCTGGTGCCTACAAGGCAGCGGGCGGGCAGCAGGCAGGCAGCAGGCAGGCAGCAGGCAGGCAGCAGGCAGGCAGCGGGGCTGGCTGGCGAGCTGGCTGGAGAGCTGGCTGGCTGACTTTTCAGGTCTGCTTTTTAGAGTGCCTGGCCAAGGTGTCTACAGGCACTTAGGCTTTCACAAGCAACGCTTTGGAAACCTGAAATATGTGGGAGTACTATTTTAAAACACGCTAGAAGCAACCTAGTAGTCAATTTAGTAAATGACAGCCAGTATTTTTTTTCTTTTTTTACCCTAACAAAAATATCTTTAACTCTTGCTTTAGCAATAATTAACACAAACCAAATTCAGGATCACAATGTAATACACACACACACACACACACACACACACACATAGAGACCCCCTCCCTCTCTCTATCTATCTATCTATATATCTATCTATCTATCTATCTATATATATATCTTATTGGAAGCCACAGGGAGAAATCATTTCAAAGGTACTGTCTAAGTCTTTTAGACTCTAAGAGCTGAGGACTACCAAGAGCTTGAACCATTGGCCACAGATGAAACTAAGCAGCAGGCTCCTTGGGGAAGTCATGGCAAGCCTTGCCAAGGGAGGCCAGACAGAGCTTAGGAAATGGACATCTGTCTACTGAACCAGCCCAGTCAGGTGCTACCTGTCTGGAAATAGGGGAAAGCCAGAGCGATCGGGTGAGGCCCCTCCCAGGTTCTCCCACAGCCAGCTGGGCAGGTAAGTGATTAATCACTTGAGGCATCCAGGCTGCGTGTACTGCGTGACTTAGGCAGGTGCTGAGAAGCCTCCAGACTTGCAACTGCCTGGGCTTCCGCCTCACACACACCCAGGTGCCTGGCTCCTCCCTGGCTGAACAGAAAGCTCTATGTGTCAGCCCTACAGAAGCCCCACTGGATGTCCTGAATGCTCTCCCTGTGGGTTAGACAGGGTTCAGGACCCAGAGAGAGGAAACTATGAGCCTATGTAGGATGGCTCTTGCCACTGGCATGCCTGCAGCGTTCCCACACAGCACTGCCCACTCTGGCGCTGCTGCACAAAGACAGAGCATTCTCAAGGAAGTACTGTTAGATATCTTGGAGCTGAGGACAAGCAGTGTCCTTGCCAGGGAAGTTTACTATTTAAAGAGGTGACTGATAAGCGCCTCCCTGGGTGATGTGGCAGTGGGCACTGTTTTGCCACAGTTCCCCAAACTAACCTGGTCTTAGAGCAGGGGCCTGGGTCCTGATCTAAAGTGGTGACTATTTAGGAAGCGGTGCCTCTGGGATGGAGGGGAGCCTGTGAGTCCAGTGGGGGCCAGAGGTCAGCACTCCCGGAGATGAAACCACTGAGTGGTCAGGCTGAGTTCCAGCCCATGAATTCTGACTGAAACTTGAGGTCCTTGAGCTCAGAGATATCTTGTTCCAGGGATAATGCTTGGCATTTCAGCCTTCAGAGGCATATCTCCTGATAGTTCTAAGGGCTGTAGACAAAGTACTTATCTACATGCTATTCTGGTGGGCAGGAATAAGCCCTGGGAGGGCCTTACCCAACCCGAACTGCTACAACTCTATTATTCTGGGCTGTGTAAGAGCTCTTGAGAACCAAGGCAGCTGTTCAGTCATTAAAGTGCAGGGGCTACAGAGATGGTTCATTAGTTAAAAGCTGCTCTTCCAGAGGACCTGGGTTCAATTCCCAGCACCCACACGGAAGCTCATAAATGTCTGTAACTCCAGTTCCAGGGGGAACCGACACCCTCACACAGATCTACATGCAGGCAAAACACCAACACACATAAAATTAAAATAAATAAGTAAATTATTTTTTAAAATTGTTAGTGTCCTATGACCCTTGACAGGGGATCATCAGGGAGCTCATGTCATTTCTGTCAGAGCTGGGTAGGAGAACCCTCATGCCTTGTCTGTTGGCGACTTCTGTCGCTGGAAGCCCTGCCACCTGACACACTGCACATTTTGATTGTGGGGTAAGGTTGTCCCTTTAAGTCACTTTGAAGCTCCAGTGGGTGAAGACTCTTCTTGCTTGATGAGAATGAAGCATTGCAGTGTCTCTGAAGAACCAACAGGTCCCCAGAGGCTGATCCTGCCCACATATGGTTCAGAGTCGGTATCCTGGGTTTAGACTATAATCAGACCTCCAAGAGTTGGGGGTCAGAAGTGAGAAAAATTAAAAAGAACCTTGAGAGGTAGTAGCCCTCAGTAGCCTATGTTACAACTACTTCACTCAATCCTGGAATCTACCCTGGCCAACATTAGCACATGTCCTCTCCTCCATAAAGACAGACTTTCTTTTTTTTTTTTTTTTTTTCAAGTCAGGGTTTCTCTGTGTAGCCCTGGCTGTCCTGGAACTCACTCTGTAGACCAGGCTGGCCTCGAACTCAGAGATCTGTCTGCCTCTGCCTCCCAAGTGCTGGGATTAAAGGCATGTGCCATCACCGCCTGGCTAAAGACAGACTTTCTAAGAACGAGGACACCCCTTTCTTTTCTGCCTTTGTCTCTAAACCAGATGCCTCATCAGATGGAGGGACAGTGCTCCAGGGGCCAGGACTTCAGAGGCTCCTTGGAGCTCAGCAGCCCAGGAAGGTGCCAGGGAAATGCAGAACAGAGGACTGTGTGTTCCACCAGAACCACCCAACTCTAGCTTCCCCTTCACGTACCCTCACAGTTGGGAAGCCAGCGATGTTGAACTCTCTGCAGACAGCACTGTTGGTCTCCTCAGCACAGTCCAGGACAGCGAGATTGAGTGCTGGCCTCCAGTCTGAAAAGAAAAAGATGACCCCAGTAAGCAAGAGAAGCTGGCACTTCCTGCTGTTCTCCCATCCAAAACCCCATTAATCCCCAAACTCCCATGAACAAAATCATACTTTCTTCAGAAAATGACCACTGCCTTTGTGGAATGTGGCCTGGGGTTGGAAGAGCTAAAGAAAGATGAATGAGGAGTGTAGCCCCTACAACCCTTTATCCCTGAACAGCTGCCTAAGAATCAATATGCCTTGAGAACTTGTATTTATCAGTGAACCTTCCACAAGCCTCTAGGTACCTAGCCCAAACAGAGACACAAATCCTAGGGATGGAAGAAAGCAAGAGATTCAGGACCCTTCCAGACGGTAGACCTGGGGAAGTCAGGAAGATTGGTCATGTTTTCTCTTCAGGCCCCAGGCCTAGAGGCTTCTCTCTGAGAAAGTAACTAGCAGAGTAAATAATGGCACAGAGCAGAAACCAATAGGAAATCAGTTGGTATTAAACAACTATCCTGAGCTCTGACTCAGGTCAGGCCACCATGAGCCGCGAAGTTACATAAACCTCGAAGTTACATAAACCTCAAGAAAGCGTGGCCAGCGTCAAATTATAAAGCACAGACTTGCAGGATTTGAGGCACTAAAGAAACCAGTGCTGTGGGTCAGGCATGGACTTTTCTAGCCTCCCCTCTAGTGCTGGCTCCTCTTATAGGAACAGTCAGTAGCTTGCCCACAGCAGTGTTCTAACCTGAGTCCAGGTCCTCTTTGCTCCTGAGTGCCTTCCCCTACTCAGGCCGTCACTTTCTTGTCCTGTCTGTCCTGAGCGGCCTGGACACTGCTCTGGTTTCCTTCCTTCCCTTGCGAGCGTTTCCCACAGAGGGTCTCCTGGGATAACCTCATACACCCCACCTCTAATGTAGGTTCTAATGTGCTTTGCCTCTCTAGCCTCTCCAGTCCCTCCTGCCTGTGGTTCTAAGGGTGCTGCCCTCTACTCTCGGCTCCTTGGTAGTTCTGAGTGTCTTTACATCTGTCCTCTGTCCACATATCTAGTTCCCTGTAAGCATTTCTCCAAAGCAAAGCCAAAGGCTTCTTTCTTCCCTGAAAGCATGGTTCTCACCTATCTCCAGGCTCGCCCCAAACACAAGGGCCTCTGCAGCCACCCTGTTCATTCACCGTCCCTGAAAACTCCCTTTGTCAGCTCCAACTCAGCTGGAACACTACTGCCTCCTAGGAAGAGCTGCCTCATGTGCCCAAAGTTCCAGGACCCACCGAATGGCTAGAGTGTTCAACTCTTACTGTCTTTTGGCTTTTTAGACCTCCTGATGCCCAACAACTCTTACCTAGCACACAGTAGGCACTCAGCCCAGACCAGGGACTGGCTCTCAGTTCTTGGTAGCTCTAGTGCTAGAACACGTTCTCTTTGGCTCCAGCCTCAGTTTTTCCTCAGTCTATGTAGTAGGTGGAGTTACAGCATCTCCTGTGATAATGCCTGGCTTCCTTCACGATTGCTTCGTCCCTTAGGGCGGTGCTTCTCAGCCTTCCTAAGGCTGTGACCCTTTAATACAGTTCCTCATCCTATGATAACCCCCAACCAGAACATTATTTTCACTGCTATTTCATAACTGAAATTGTGCTACTGCTATGAATTATAATGTAAACATTTATGTTTTCAGATGGTCTTAGGTGACCCTGTAGAAGGTTATTTGACTACCAAAGATGAGAACCACTGCTTAAAAGAAAGAGCAAGGTCACAGAAGAGCTCGCCAACGGTCACCCTTGCCCAAGCCCAGAGTTTCACACTGAATCACAGGTAAGGGCGTATTAAGTCCCTTTGGTGCCCCTGCCAAAGGAAGACTCCGGGCTAGTGAGATACACCGGTCATCTCCTAGAGCCACCTGGCACACTCTGAGCCCACTATCTTTTGTTCTGCCTCTAGGGCAGAACTTGGTTCTGGAGAGACTTACAGGAGAGGCCCAGCTAGCCTCAAGACATATCTTTAGGAACCATGGGGGAAGTGGAAAGAACAGGACGTTTTGTATCATTAACCTTCCCCCCCGCCCCCCAGGACTAGCACACCCTTATCTGCCAATGAGGATATAGACCAGGAGCCTCACGGCTTGAGAGGCCTATGAGACTTGACCAGCTCTCTTGTTCCTCTCCCCACTGTGCGAGGGTCAGGGCATTACCTATACTTATTATTCTTGCCCCAATTATAGCTTTTTCTTAGAGAAAATGGTGGAAATACTTGTACCTTCTCTTACCTCACATTGACCTGGAGTTCAGGCTTACAGGATTACACTATCCGCACATGTAGTGGGTTTATTGTGTGCTCAATTTTATCTAGTTCAGTGCTCTCAACAACCCGATGAGGAAGTACTAAAGCATTTATCTCCAAATCTGCTTTCTTTAACTATAAAGCAGATCAGATAATCAAGCCCAAGGTATAGTAAGCTAACTGAAGGTAAAGCTAAGATCTGAACCCAGGATTCGAGCCTTGGAGCTAATCCCAGGATTCAGAGCAGAACAACAGTTTCAATACTGGAGTCCCAATAGGGATGCAGGGAGGACAAGGATGAGGTCAGAGGAGGAGGGCGAGAGGAAAGATGATGGTTGGACTTGCTTTTGCTGTCCGCCACCCCCCTACACACACACACACACACACACACACACACACACACACACACTGTCACCATGCAACCTTGGCGATGGCCTGGGACTCAATATGTGGGCCAGGCTGACCTGTAACTCATAGAGATCCATGCTCCTCTGGTCCCTAAGTGCTGGGGTTAAAGGCATGTGCCACCGACAGGCTTGCCTTGCTTTCTTTACACTTTGATGACCTGTGCTCTACGAAATGAAACCAGTGCCTCTTCTGACCTGCTTCAATCGCAAAGGGTGGTAGAGGTGACCCCTGGGACCAGTTGGGTACTGGCTAAGTTCTGACCAAAGGACTTTCTTCAAGTGTCTCAATGTCAGTATCCTTAAGATCCTTCATGACACATACATCTATAGTATGCACTGTAAACACTGTAGACCTGGCTATTCGTGATTCTAGTACATTAAATACAATTTCCAGGAGCTCACTGGTTTGGATTGAGCAAATGCACCAGGGGCAACAGATGAACAAAAGAGAAACAACTCATGAAATTCTATGCCACTAAGTTGAAACCAAGTTATCTGACCTCCCAAGAGAGCAGGAGGGAGAACAGTCAAATGCACAAAAGGCCAGTTTTAACTAACATTGTAATGAAGTCTCTAGCAATGGTTCTCAACCTGTGGGTCATGACCCCTTTAGGGGTCAAATATCAGATATTTTGTGTATTGGGTATTTACACTACAATTTATAACAGTAGCAAAACTAGTTATGAAATAGCACTGAAATAATGTTGTGGTTGTGGTCACGGCCACATGAGGAACTGCATTAAAGGGTGGCAGCGGTGGGAAGGCTGAGAGCCACTGCTCTAAAGCTAGCTTACCAAGGAAGTAACTATGACATGACCAATACATTGTTTGTTTGTCTTCTGGGTCCTCTTGTTTTCAGTCCTTTTGCCTGTAAAGCCACACCCCCAACTCAGCCCAACAGAAACTCTATGTTTCAGATGGAGACATTAAGGGATTCCAGAACCACAAACAAAAGCCAGTTCAGATACTTAAACTAACTGGGCAGTGGAGGAGCACATTTTTAAGCCCAACAGAGGCAGGTGGATCTCTGAGTTCAAAGCCAGCCAGGTGAGTTCCAGGAAGTCAGGGCTACACAGAAAAAGCCCTTCCCAGAAAAACAAAAAAACCAAAAAAGATATTTAAACTAAATACTCTTTAAGAGATACTTACACTCTTTATCTGAGTGACCTACTAGCACAGCCCCAGTTGGGTGGACAGTGCGAGTGTTTTGTGAGAGAGGGGGGCTTTCTGGTGTTTGGTTTCTTAACCCTCCCAACTTGCTCCTGTGGAGAAACACTTCCTACTACTATTAGACTTGGACAGAACACAGTACCTGGGAAATGGAGAGTGGAAAGGAAGAGAGATGCCAAGAGAGGTCTGAATTTTGAAATGGTGGATGAGGAAGAGAGTGCATGGGAATTCCTCTATGCCCTTACACAGGTGTGTTCTGGAGCACAAGGTTGGGTTGTCTCCCAGACTCCTTGGTCCAAAAAGAACCCTGAGCCCAGAGGCCGAGGAATGACTCATAGTAACACCTGACCGATGCACATATGATCCACATGCCTCTTCTCAGGAACTCAGCTCCTCATGGGTTGGAGAGCCAGGACCAATGGTCTAGACTTAACCACTGTCCCTTGCAGCTCTGAAACCTGTTCAGGTTCCAATGGCAAAAAACTCTTGCCAAAAAAAAAAAAAAAAAAAAATCATGTTACCTCTGAATGTTAAACAAGCCTGATCCTTTAATTAAGACAGGAATACAAACTTACTCAAGCCACCAGGAGCCAGTAAGAGCTGGTAACTAGGTGCTGGCCTATTCTTAGCTCCCGACTGCCCCATCTAAGCATACATACCTTACATAAGGGCTGCTACTCAATGCTACAACCGTCACCGCCACTGCTCTTCCTCACTCCCTGGTGAAGGCAGTGAGGTCATGAGATAGACAAAACGCTTCCTCTACTCCTGAGTCAAGAGGAGCCACAGCGCTGGCGGCAGGTTTTCTTGTTCATACCATCATTTGGAATCCTGTGAGGCTTTGGCCACTGGCTGTCCTGTGTGTGCTCCCTCCCTAGACCATATTCTGTGACAGACATCATGGGCACACAAGTACAAGATGTCATCCGTGCTCAAGCCCACAGTGCTCACTGACGCTCAGAGATGTGCGTCTTACAAACCTCAGTTCCACAGCTCTACGTAAGCTGCTTTCCTCCACGGAGAACCCTGCCTCGTTCAGCCACCACTTGTCCTGCCTATGCTGGAAAGCCAGAAACTGCTAAGTTAAGACCTTCCACCAGGCTCTGGAGCGATGGCTCAGGGGTTAAGAGCCCTTGCTGTTCTTACAGAGGACCTGGGATTGGTTCCCAGTGCTGATGTGGCAGCTCACAACCAGCTGAAACTATTTACCAGAGTAAATAGTTGGCCTCCAGATATTAGTTATACACATGACGCAAAGACACACAGGTAGGCAAAACATTCATTCACATACAATAAAAGCAGACAAATCTTTAAGGAAAAAAACCCAAAAAACAAAAAGAACTCCCATCAGCATTTTAGGACATGTTTTTGCTCTGTTTCCTGGCTCAAACTTTGAGAACTCACTGACACACTCATACCATGATGTATTTAATCTTGCCAAAGACCCAAGGCAATACACTCCTCTATCTTGAACTTGAACCTTCATAATCAAGAGCCAAAATAAATGGAGGGTGTGGAGAGGAGGAGTTTCACCATCCATTTCTCGAATACCGATGAAAAGTCCTTAGCAGAGAGCTGGCATGTGTGTAACAGCTGTCTGAGCAAAGCCCTGACTACCCGCTTATCCCTCCATGACTGTCCCTTTATTTGAATTCCTACCATAAGAAATAGGTGAACCACTCCTCTGCCTTTTTCAAACACAGCTTCATACTGCGGCCCATTTTCCTGCTATGTATAGTTCAGTGTCCCAGCTGCTATGCCATCAATGCTTTGTGACTCAACAAATATTTGCTGAACGATTAGCCCATGAATAGTAATAAAGGTCCCAATTGGACTCGATCATTTTCTCAAACAGGAGCTGCTCTGGAACAGAAATGGGGAAAGAGACTCTCAGAAAAAATGGCTCTGCCCCAGGGCAGTGACTTCCCAGAGAACCTACCATCCAACTCACTAAGAAATGAGCCCCATCCAGTCAGATGAAATGCCAAACGTCTTCCCAGCCCCCATGATCATCCATGAACTCTCTCTGCTCCTGCTCAAGACACCTGTAGCAGCCGGTAAGGGCAGTTCACTACTGACACCACTCAGTGGTTTGAGAGCAGCCATCTGCTAGCCCGTGGCCACGCTTCCTCAGGGAACCACAGAACACAGAAGTGAGACAAGCCCTAGTCTCTCCAAAAGGAACTGAGGAAGAAGACGCTGCTCACCGTTTCAGGCCATCCCCAGATCCTGCCCTCCACCTCACAATCTCGCTAAAAGGAGTGGCTCACCCCATGGCCAAAAAGAGACCCTAGTTTCCACTGAAACTCCCTACCTCTCATTTCCTCCTGGCTTATCTTTTGATGTCTCCATTTCTCCTTCCACAAGGTAAGATTTGTTTGTTTTTCTTTCCGGAGAAGGACTACCACTCCATGTGAGACCCTTTTTGGAAATGTTTGTATATAAACATGCTGTGTCAGTGCCTGGATATGCAACTCATAGGAAAACTCTGGGTTGCAAGAGGTCAAGCACGTGAGTCAGCTGGAAGCTAGTCTTCCCTTTAGCGCTATTAAAATGCAAGCATCTTCCAGAGCGAGCACATATGCTGTCCTTAAGGACCTCTTAGAGACTCAACTTAGAAATGGATTGGGAACGTTTCTGAATTCAGGATTGGGCCTGCACTGTTCAGGTATAACTTCCCCTCAGTGTGTCAGCTCCAGAGCTCACATTCTTTCTCCCTCTTGCCCTGACCAAATGCACTGACGTCACTAAAATAGTGGGAAGGGCTGGTCATATGGATGATGGGGACTGAGAGGCATGTAGGTAAGTATAAATTGGAGACAGGAAAAAAAGAGCTACTAAGTGCTACTAAAACTTATTTTGGGGAACAGGCAGTGGTGGCACCCAAGAGGCCAGAGGCAGGCAGATCCCTGTGGGTTGAAGGCCAGCCTGGTCTACAGAGTGAGTTCCCAGACAGCCAGAGCTACACAGAGAAACCCTGTCTCGAAGAAAAATATTTTTTGAAAAATACACACTGTCCCATGAGACCACTTCAGTAAGCACTTTGCCAGCTGCTCAGGGGAGTAGGAGACGAAGTGTGAGAATGAACATGGACAAAGGCGCCCCTTTACACCCATCTGAGCTTGTGGAGCGCCATCAACTGCACAGAAGGTGGACTCAGGTTCTAGTTTTCCTGTCTCTAGAAACACCTGGCCCTAACTAAGACATTTATAGTTCTCATCCAATGACTACTTCGGGCTAAGAGCTCTGCAAATGACCTTGCCTGGCACCACAGACCAGGGAACACAGAGAAATGACAAGATCAGAAACCAGTCCCCATAACCGTGTCCCTCCTGCCCCCTGCCCCCAGCACCCTTGAGTTGGGTTAGAAAGATGTAATCTTTAAGCTGGGATCTTTAAGTTACAGAGAGGAAGTTCTGTCGAATCCACAGTATAGTGCCTACTACTTAAGCACTCGGCATTTAATAGTTACCATTATATTATCACGTCCCCCCATCTGCAAGTCTTAAGTTGTTAAATATTTTAACATTCCTATAATACAAGACACCTTAAAAATCTCCATACGTTTTAAGGTTTTCTTATCCTGCTACCCCTTAGGCTGTAATTAAATGAATAGTGGGTACCATAACTGGCATTTTAGAATCGAAGACTATCCAGACCAGGGACTGGAGCTTGGAGCAAGAGCCAATCACACATCACAGGCCTACATACAGTTTAGCCTCATGGAGTTAAAGGCTAAGGTCTATGCGAGCCCAGACCCAAGGAGAAGAGAAATAAGAATGTGGCCTGGAAGCTAAGGAGCTAGAGGTAGCAGGTCAAGAGAGGCCTGGATTGGAAATAGATGAACAGGAAAACCACCCGATGAAGAAAGACGTCTACCTCATAGACAAGGACGAGAAAGGAAACGTGTATACCAACTACGTAACTTGCCATGGGGGTGGAGAAAGGCGGTGGGGGCGGTAGAATGAATGTCAACTCTCTTCCCAGCACGGTTCCACCTCGACAGCTAGGGAAGTTGACAAGGGATCCCTGGACAAGGAAGGGGGCTGCTACAAAGCTGGACTGGAGAAAGCCCAGGGAAGAGCACAGGGAAAAAAAAAAAAAAAAAAAAAAAAAAACCATCTCGAAGGAAAGAGACAAAGACTCGTCAGAGGAAGCCGCAGGGAGGAGCAGAGGACTGAGGGGGGATGCGGCCTGGGAGAACTTACAGGCTATGGATTGGGGGAGGGGAGGGGCTGCGATGGGCCAAGGAAGCCGCGAGGGGAGGGGACGAGCTAGCGGGACAACCGGCCGAAGCTGCCGGTGGGCCGGCGAAGGCCTCCACTTCTCACCTTTCACGTCGTTAGCAAGCTCCTTCCACGTCGGGGCGAAGGCGATGCAGTGGCCACACCAGGAGGCGAAGAACTCCACCGCCCAGGCGCTACTGGAGCCGAGCACAGCCGGACGCACGGTATCAGCATCCAGCAGCGTCAGCGGGTCAGAGGACGAGTAGAGCACTGAGAGCCGGGCCGCGTAAGCGCCGGGCCTCGAGAGCAGCAGCGGCGGGAGCAGCAGCAGCAGCAGCAGCGATGGCGGCCCCGAAGGGCGGCCGCACCTCCTCATCCTAGGCGGTTGAACGTCCACCTCGATCCAGTTAGTGACTAGTCGGTATCCGGAGGCTGCCGCGCACCTCCAGCCTCCGCCCGCGAGGAGGGGCTACGAGGCTCCGCCCCGGGGCGGGTCCGACTCCCGGGACCGCCCCTGCGAGCGCGGGAGCTGCGGGAGCTGCAGGAGCGAGGGTCCTCGTGTAGCTCGGCGCTCCCGGGTTCCCGTCCCCGGCGAGCCAGACGTCCGAGCTGGGTCTGGAAAGGAGAGCCGCTCGCCCGGGGCCTCCGGCCGCACTCCGGGTCGGTGCGGGAGCCGGGGCAGTGTTTGGCCGCTCTCGGCCCCCGTATCCTCCGGAAGCGGAGTCCGTTGGCGGGGTCGTTGCCGATTTATCTTGTTCCTGGAAAGTTCCAGGGGGCTCCTTCTCGCAGCTTTCACAGTGGGAACTCAAAGTAGGTGGGAAAAAAGAGCCACGAGGTAGGACGTGGTGGTTGTCAAGCCCCACAGGAGCCGGAAGCACTCACGCCTCGGGAAGCCCCGCCGTCTAGGGAGCTATTACTAGAGAGCTTCCTAGGCGGACACGACGCCCCCCTCCTACAGTTGGCTGGGCTCTGTTACCCTGGAGTCAAGGTTTCTCTGGAATTGACATCCCTCCACCCTTGTTGGGTTGACTCCTTCAGGTGGGACTCCCCACAGCCCAGATGCTACATTGCCCTAAGCCTACATACACAGTCTCTTCCTCCTATGTTTTTTCAAGTATCCCGAGCAGCTAATCTTGTGTTCACAAGTATGAAAGTAATAGTGGATTTCCTATGGCCACCTTTTGTACCTCGGGTGTCTTGTGAGATATCTTGTAGTGAGTAGGTCATCCTCGGGGTTGTCATACTGATCTTTTTCTTTTTGTATCTCTGGGTTAGTTAGTCCTCTCTCCGTGACCCCTTGGCGAGCCCTAAGATGTGTTGTAACTCGTTTTCTTCATTAGAAACCTAGTAATGTCTTGGTGCCAGTCATGCACCAGATATTAAGAAAGAGACGATAAAAGACTGAACTTATAGTGGGATAGATGATAGGCAAGTAAATGTAGATCGACCGATGACAAAGATCAAGGGGAGATATGGTTATAATAGGAGGTGACTAAGTCAGTAATCCCACTGAAGACCACATATAGGTTTGTATACTTAAAAAAATGACAAGCCACTGGGCATGGTGAGGCATGTCTATAATCCTACTCTGTCTATAAAGCCTACTCTGTAGGCTGGGGCGGAACAATATGAATGCCAGGCCAACTTGGGCTACATAGTGCCCCAAAAATAAAAGCAACCAAATTATTATATAAGATTCTTACCCTTTTATCTAGATCTTCCTGATAATCTGGAAGCCAGTTTCTTTTCTGGAGTTCTTGAACTCCCCCAAGATGCCCAGAGGAGTGTGTTGGCTTTAAGGGTAACTGGTTCCTACCTTCTTTGCATACCTGAGCCTTGCACTCTTCCGAGAGAGAGAGAGAGAGAGAGAGAGAGAGAGAGAGAGAGAGAGAGAGAGAGAGAGAGAGAGAGAGAGAGAGAGAGTCTAAGGATCAGAGCAGGCTATGTGCCTAAGTGCTGCCTGTTGCTGTTGGCATATGGGCTGTTTGTTTTTGTTTTTGTTTTTGAGGCAACATCTATCATGTAGCTCTGGCTATCCTGGAGCTCACACTATGTAGCCCAGGCTGGCCTTGAACTCACTGAGATACTCCTGCCTCTGCCTCTCAAATGCTGGGATTAAAGGCATGTGTTACTGTCACTACCCCGGCACATGTGGGCTTCTAGCTCTGTGGAAACCAGGTAGCTGAAAGATGAGAGTCCCAAGGTTGGGCAAGGGGTGTTCCAATTTTAAGGAAGTTATTATGAGGAAACACCAGAATGGCATTCGGGAGGGGACTTCATGACAGTCTAAGGTAAGACCATTCCAGGAAGAGGCCCAGCAGCTGGGATTTTGCTTCCTTCAACTACTTATGTTCTCTGTGCCTCACATTTAAAACTCATAAGGAAATTACATCACTAACTGGAAGGAAGGCTCGTTCCTCTCTGACCCTAAGCCATCCCATATGCTAGGAGTTCCTCCCTGGGATTCAGTCCCTGACCAGCTTCTGTGGCCCCACGTCCATCCATCCTAGATAGAGGCCATGAGGACCTGGGCCTCACCCTCGTCTTAAGATGTCTCCTAGGAATTTTGGATTCTAGGGATTAAAAATACTAGAGTTGCTTGGATAGGTGCCAGTAGAATGTGCTTTATGTGTCTCTGCTGTTAAAGGTGTGTAGTTAACTTCTCCAGAGGCCTGAGAATTAAAGAGACCTTGTGCAGAGACGGTTCGGCCCAGTGCCTGAGAAAGACAGGGAAGAGAACTACAAAAAGATTGGCTTGTCTCCGTATCTTAGAGAATCAGAAATGGGAAAGAATACAAAGGATTCGAATAAAGCATAGAAAGTTCCTTGACACAGAAGCCAAAAAAGATTAGGACTCATCTGAGACGAGGTTTCCGGTTTTTTATCTTGGAAGCCTTTGTTCAGTTCTGAGAGGACACTTAACAAAGATAACAGCAGCCAACAGGGACCTAGAATGGTTCCTGCTCTTTGTGGTCTCTGGGGCTTTCTGGGAACTGTTGATTCAGAGTTAGCAGAACATAAGAACCACAGCCCTATGATTCAGCTGGTAAAGGTGCTTGCTGCCAAGTGTGCCTGAGTTTGATGCCTGATTTCCATATGGTGTCAAGAGAGCACCAACGTGTACAGGTTGTCCTCTGACCTCCACTCCTTCACTGTAGTACCTCACAATCCTGCCAAATAAATAAATAAATAACAGTACATCACAGTTTGACCTTATTGTGCTTCCTAGGATAAAAAAGTGACAGAGGAGGAAAGCTCTCTGAAATGAGATCTGAGAGTGGATAGGGTGCTGAGAAAACCAGTGAGAATAGGAGGGGGCCTTAGGAATTCCAGGCAGAGGCCAGGCAGTGGTGGTGCACGCCTTTAATCCCAGCACTTGGGAGGCAGAGGCAGGCAGATTTCTGAGTTTCAGGCCAGCCTGGTCTACAGAGTGAGTTCCAGGACAGTCAGGGCTACACAGAGAAACCCTGTCTTGAAAAA
>JADRCD010121734.1:0-21983 GCA_019843815.1 Montemys delectorum
TTTGTGTGGATTTGTTGAAAGATTACTTTCTTGCTTCTTCTAGGGTGTAGTTTTGCTCCTTATGTTGATGCTTTCCATCTATGATCCTTTGTAGGGCTGGATTTGTGGAAAGATATTGTGTAAATTTTGTTTTGTCATAGAATATCTTGTTTTCTCCATCTATGGTAATTGAGAGTTTTGCTGGGTATAGTAGCCTGGGCTGGCATTTGTGTTCTTGTAGGGTCTGTATGACATCTACCCAGGATCTTCTAACTTTCATAGTCTCTGGTGAGAAGTCCGCCATAATTCTGATAGGCCTGCCTTTATATGTTACTTGCCTTTTTTCCCTTACTGCTTTTAAAATTCTTTCTTTGTTTAGTGCATTTGGTGTTTTTATTATTATGTGATGGGAGGAATTTTGTTTCTGGTCCAGTCTATTTGGAGTTCTGTAGGCTTCTTGTATGTTCATGGGCATCTCTTTCTTTAGGTTAGGGAAGTTTTCTTCTATAATTTTGTTAAAGATATTTACTGGCCCATTACATTGGGAGTCTTCACTCTCTTCTATACCTATTATCCTTAGGTTTAGTCTTCTCATTGCATCCTGGATTTCCTGGATGTTTTGGGTTAGGAGCTTTTTGCTTTTTGCATTTTCTTTGACTGTTGTGTCAATGTTTGCTATGGTGTCTTCTGCCCCTGAGATTCTCTCTTCTATCTCATGTATTCTGTTGGTGATGCTTGCATCTATGACTCCTGACTTCTTTCCTAGGTTTTGTATCTCCAGGGTTGTCTCTCTTTCTGATTTCTTTATTGTTTCTATTTCCATTTTTAGATTTTGGATGGTTTTGCTCATTTCCTTCACCTGTTTGATTGTGTTTTCCTGTAATTCTTTAAGGGATTTTTGTGTTTCCTCTTTAAGAGCTTCTAGCTCTTTACCTGTGTTCTCCTGTATTTCTTTGAGGGTGCTATTTATGTCTTTCTTAAGGTCCTGTATCATCACTATGAGAAGTGATTTTAGATCTGAATCTTGTGTTTCCGGTGTGATGGTGTGGATGGTGGGAGAATTGGGTTCTGATGATGCCGAGTAACCTTGGTTTGTTTATTTTCTTTGATAGGTTATTTGAAAATAACCTTTGTTTATTTTCTTATGCTTGCCGCCTCGACATCTGGTTATCTTTAGTGGTACCTGCCCTTGTTAAATCTGACTGGAGTCAGTCCTTCCTGTGATCTTGGTTGTATCAGAACTCCTCAGAGTCAGGCAGTCTCTGTGACCCTGTGATTCTGGGATCCTGTGACCCTGGGCTTGTTAGAGCACCTGGGAGTGCAGCGGTTTCCTCTGGGTGTTGTGGGACTGGCTGCAGAGCTTGTGCCCAAGGTCTGCTCAGGACACCAGCCCAGAGAGACCGGAAGCTCTATTTACATTTTTCTATATGCAGACATCTAGTTGGTCCAACACCATTTGTAGATGTTCTCCATTCTGCATTGCATGGTTTTGGCTTCTTTATCAAAAATGAAGTGTTTGTTGGTGTGTGGGTTTGTTTCTGGGTCTTTGATTTAAATCTACTTGTCCACCTGTTTCTGTACCAATACCATGCAGTTTTTATGACTATTGCTCTGCAGTACAGCTTGAAGTCAGGGATAGTGATACCTCTAGAAGTTCTTTTATTGTTCAGAATTGTTTTAGCTATCCTGGGGTTTTTGGTTTACCTAATCTTGATTTAGCTTTGGTAATTTTCACCTGTCTAAAAAAATTATCTATTTCATTTAGATTTTCCAGTTTTGTGGAGTACAGGATTTTGAAGTAAGACCTAATGATTCTTTGGATTTTCTCTGTGTCTTGTTGTGTCTCCTTTTTTCATTTCTGCTTTCTTTTGTTTGTTTGTTTGTTTTGTTTTGTTTTGTTTTTTGTTTTGTTTGTTTTTGGTTTTTCGAGACAGGGTTTCTCTGAGTAGCCCTGGCTGTCCTGGAACTCACTCTGTAGACCAAGATGGCCTGGAACTCAGAAATCCACCTGCCTCTACCTCCCAAGTGCTGGAATTAAAGGAATGCGCCACCACCGCCTGGATCATTTCTGCTTTTGTTAATTTGGGTACTGTCTCTTTGCCTTCTAGTTAGTTTGGCTAAAGGTTTGTCTATATTGTTGATTTTTTCTCAAAGAGCCAGCTCTTGGTTCTCTTGATTCTTTGTGCTGTTCTCTTTGTTTCCTATTTATTTATTTACCTACTTACTTATTCACTTTAGGTCCTGCTTAGTGCCGTCTTCCTGGTCACCACCTCCCACAATCTTTACCCCACTGAGTATTACCTTACTCTGACCCTTCAAGTCTCTGAGAGGCTAGGTGTATCCTCTCCCACTGAGGCCAGACAAGGCAGCTCAGTTAGAAGAACATATCTTACATACAGGCAAAGCCTTTGGGATAGTTCCTGCTCCATTTTTTCCAGACCCACATGAAGACTAAGATGCCCATTTGTTACATGCGTTGGTAGGCCTAGGTCCCCCCCATGTACGGTCTTTGGTGGTTCAGTCTCTGAGAGTTCCAAGGGTTCAGGTTAGTTGACTCTGTTTATCTTCTTGTGGAGTTCCTATCTCCTTTGGGGCCCATGATCATTCCTTTTATTCACCATAAGAGTCCTCAAGCTCCATCTACTGTTCACCTTTGATTGTCTGCATCTGTCTGAATCAGTGCTGGGTAGAATCTCTTAGAGAACAGCAATGTTAGGCTCCTATCTGCAATCTTAACAGAGTACCATTAATAGTGTCAGAATTGAGTTCTCTTTTGGGCTAATTGATTGATTTCAGCCAGCCCTGAGTTTGATTATTTCTTGCCATCTATTCTTCCTGGGTGTGTTTGTTTCGTTTTTTCCTGGAGCTTTCAAGTGTACTTTTAATTCATCAGTGTGAGATCTCTCCAATTTCTTTTCTTTTCTTTTTCTTTTTCTTTTTTTTTTTTTTTGTATTTTTGAGACAGTGTTTCTCTTTATAGCCCTGGCTGTCCTGGAGCTCACTCTGTAGACCAGGCTGGCCTGGAACTCAGAAATCCGCCTGCCTCTGCCTTCCAAATTCTGGGATTAAAGTCCGCCACCCGGCCGCCAATTTCTTTTTGAGGGTATTTAGTGCTATGACCTTTCCTCTTAGCACTGCTTTCATAGTGACCCATAAATTTGGGTATATTGGGCCCTTGTTTTCATTGAGTTCTAGAAATTCTTTAATTTCTTTATTTCTTCTCTAACCTAGAAATCAGTGAATAGAGAGTTGTTCAGTTTCCATGAATATGTAGGCTTTCTATTGTTTCCATTGTTGTTGAAGTCCAGCTTTACTCCATGGTGATCAGATATGAGTTAGCCAGCATAGAGTTCTTTCAATTTTCTCGAATCTGTGAGGTTTGCTTTGAGAAGAAGGCATATTCTTTTGTGTTTGGGTGAAATGATCTATAGTGTTAGTTCCATTTGATTTACAACCTCCATTAGTTTCATTATTTCTCTGTTTAGTTTCTATCTCAATAACCTGTCCATTGATGATTGTGGGATGATGAAATGTCCCACTATTAATGTGCATGGTTCTATATGTGATTTATGCTTTAGTAATATTTATTTTACAAATAAGGTTGCCCTTGCATTTAGGGTATAGATGTTAAGAACTGGGATGTCCTCTTGGTGAATTTTTCCTTTGATGAGTATGAAGTGTCCTTCCCTGCTCTTTTGATTACTTTTGGCTGAAAGTCTATTTTATTAGATATTAGAATGGCTACTCCAGCTTGTTTCTTGAGTCCATTTGCTTGGAAAACCTTTTTCTAGCCCTTTATACTGAGACAATTACTGTCCTTGTTGCTGAAATGTGTTTCTTATATATAGCAGAATGATGGCTTCTGTTTATGAATGCATTCTCTTAGCCTGTGACTTTTTACTGAGGAACTGAGTCCACTGATGTTGAAAGATATTTATGACCAATGATTCTTAGTTCCTATTATTTTGATGTTGATGATGGTTTTGTGTGTGTGCACGTATGTGTGTGCACGTATGTGTGTGCACGTATGTGTGTGTGTGTGTGTGTGTTTCTCTTCTATTGGTTTTAGTGATGCAAAATTATTTGTTTCTTGTTCTTTTCTGAGTATAATCAGCCTCATTGGGTTGGAGTGTTCCTTCTAGTATCCTCTGTAGAGCTGGCTTATTAGTGGATAGGTATTGTTTGAATTTGATTTTGTCAGAATATTTTGGTTTCTCCATCTATGATGATTGAAAATTTTGCTGGGTATAGTAGTCTGCGCTGACATCCATGGTCTCTTAGGGTCTGGAAGACCTCTGCCCATGTCCTTCTAGTTTTTAGATTCTTAGATAAGAAATCAGGTGTAATTCTGATAGATCTGCCATTGTACGTTACTTAGCCTTTTTCCCTGGCTGCTGTTAGAATTCTTTCTTTGTTCTATATATTTAGTGGTTTTTTATTATGTGTCAGGAGGATTTTCTTTTCTTTCTTTCTTTTCTTTTTTTTTTCTTTTTTCTTTTTTGCTTTAAAGTCTAAATTTATTAAATAAGACAAAGTAACATCAGAGATACTACATTTGACTTAGTTCCAATGTGACCAATGTCCATTTGCCACAGAGAAAACTCTGAGTGAAGAAGATGCATTGTGGTGCGGGGCAAAAACCATCTCCCAGTAATGTAAAAAAGCAGGTGTCACACTGCCGGTGAGAATCAGTCAGCACAGATGAAACGCAAGGTTTACTGAGCAGAACTAGGTTTACTAATACTAAGTAAACACAGGAGGAGAGTCAGGGAGGAGAGAGCCAGAACATTTGGGAGAACCAGGTGCAGCAGGCTGGCTGGAGGGCAGGTCCTCTCAATCATTTGGGGAAATACTGTGACCACATTATAGCCCTCAGATGGTGTGACCCACTTCCGGGCATGCTTTTCACAGTAAATCTGATCTTCTACAAAGAAATAGCCCTCCTGTTTCAGGTTGATGCCATAGTCCGTGTACACATAGCATAGTGATGATGATGGTCCCTCAGCTTCACAATCACACCCACAATGCCGGTTCCACATCTGTCACAGACGGGCAGCTTCTGAGCATTTCTAATGGATGCAGTCACTTTGGTGACTGGAGCTTTAACACTTCTAAATGCTGATGGCATGTTGGGATTCCCTTTCGTATTTGACTCCAGGATGTCCTGCAGATCCAGGAAAGATGTGGACTCTCTGGGGGGCTCGTTTAACTCTTGCTTCTCCTGAAGCATCTTGTAAACTTTGGATTCTTTGTCAATGATACGGCTGCTGGAAGGATGAAGCTGAACCAAAGGCCTGCTGTTTCCCTCCTCCCCACTGGCTGAGGTCATCGACTCCACACCATTGTTAAAGTTAGAGATGTTTTCAGATGAGTAGAGGCCAGTTGGGTTGTTGTGCCAGAAGCAGGTGAGGCAGTAAATGGCATGACAATTCGGTTGTGGGCACTTCCTATGTGCAGGACTTCTTGGGGTTCTGACACTAAATTCATCTTGTGGGATAGCGTTTTCCTTCCTCAGTCACTAGAGGAGACCAAATCTTCTGTTCAGACGTGGATACTGTGAGCGTTAAGTTGTTTGCACAGCCCTTGATTTTGTTTGGAGCTTCCAAGTGGGTCATACTGCTGCTATCTTCCCCATCAATGGCTGTGATTAAATCTCCAATACAGAAATTAGCTATAGCAGCCTTGCTTCCAGGAGTGACCCAGGGAAATGGCAAGAGGTTGCTTGAAGTCCTTGCCACCCACGAGGCAGAAACCCCAAGGTTCCTGGCCCTGGAGAACAATCTGCTGGGTCATAATCGTTTAGGCACAATCAGAGGGGACAGACGGGCATGGCACAGAACAGCACAGCACATGGATTTTCTTTTCTTTTCTTGTTCTTAAAACTTCTTGTACCTTTATAGGCGTCTCTTTCTTTAGTTTAGGGAAATCTTCTATGATTTTGTTGATGTTTTCTGGGCCTTTGAGCTGAGAATCCCCTTTATCCTCCTCTCCTACCTCCTCCTTCTTCTATTCCCATTATTCTTAGCTTTGGTCTTTTCATAGCATTACAGATTTCCTGGACGTTTTGTACCATGAACTTTTTAGATTTTGCATTTTCTTTGACTGATATTTTGATTTCTTCTATAGTATCTTCTACATGCAAGATCCTCTCTTCCATCTCCTGTATTCTGTTGGTGGTATTTATGTCTGTAGTTCCTGTTCTGTTTCTTAGGTTTTCCATCTCCAGGACTGCTTTGTGTTTTCTTTTTTGCTTGTACTTCCTTTTTCAGATCTTGGAAAGTTTTCTTCATATCTTTCACCTGTTTGATTGTATTTTTCTGTATTTCTTTATATTCATTTGCTTCCTCTTTTAATATCGCTACCTGTTTGAACATATTTCCTTAAGGGATTTATTCATGTCCTCTTTAAAGGCTTCTATTTTTAAAAGAGTGGCTTTAAGATCCCCTTCTTGTGCTTCAGTGTCATTAGAATATCCAGGGTTTGTTGCAGCAGGATAGTTGGGCTCTGGTGGTGTCATAGTGCCCTGGGTTGATTGCGTTCTTATGTTGTCCTTTAGGCATTTGGTTTTCCCTGGTATTGGCTGGAGATGCTGATGGCAGCAGAATTCTCAGAAATGTGGGGCCAGCAATGGGCAATCAAGATCAGGGTGCCCTTCTCTGTTGGCTGTGCCTCAGGCAAACTCCACTCTGAAGGTTGTGTCATGGATGGACCCTACTCTGCAGGTGTGTCCCAGTCAGACCCAGCTGGGATGGTGGGCAGATCCAGCTAGGATAGGTGGTTGGGCAGGGTTCCAAGCTGTTTAGTTTGGGGCCTCCAAAGGTTTTCATGGGGAGCATGTCCTTGGGGTCCTGCTGGCTCCTCCAGACTCAGAAGCAAGGTCAGAGCTATATACAGTAGTAGTCAGGGTACCACACATGCCACCCATCTCTGCAGGCTGTCTCCTTATAACTCTTCATATAAGAGCCATAGTACCGAAACGAGGTCCCCATCCTTATAGCCAAGTTTGACCTAACTGTATCAGGGGATATAAACACTGAAGTGGCCATCTCCTGTAGCCAGGCAGGAATTCCAGTGGGTGGGGGGCATTAATCCACTCACAAAACCTTGGACCCAAAATTTTTCCTGCTTACAAGATGCACAGGGATAAAAATGGAACAGAGATTGAGAGAACAGCCAACCAATGACTGGTCTAACTTGAGACTCATCCATGAGAGCCAACCCCTGACACTATTAATGATACTCTGTTATGCTTACAGACAAAAGCCTAACATAACTGTGTCTCAAGAGACTTCATTTAGCAGCTGATGGAAAACAGAGACAAAGACCCAAAGCCAGATATTAGGCAGAGCTCGGGGAGTTATGTGGAAGAGTGGTGGGATAGGATTGAGCTGGAGGTGTCAAGGATAGCAGAAGAAGACCCACAGAGTCAATTAACCTGGGCCCATGGGGACTCACAGAGACTGAACCACCACCCTAAGAGCGTGCAGGGGCTTTGACCTATGCTCCCTACACATTTGTAGCAGATGTGCAGTTTAGTCTTCATATAGGTCCCCTAACAATTGGAATGTGGCTGTCTCTGATTCTGTTCCCTGCCATTGGATCCCTTTCCACTAGCTGGACTGATTGGTTTGGCCTCAGTGAGAGAAGATGCACTTAGTCCTGCTGTGAATTGATGTCTCAGGACAGGTGAGTACCCATGAGAGACCTCCCCTTCTCAGAGAAGGGGAGGGAGTAATGGGGGGAGAAATTTGTGAGGGTGAGACTGGGAGGAGAGGAGTGAGAAGGCACTGTTACTAGGATGTAAGATGAATAAAGAAATTAATTAATGAAAAAATTCTATCTCCAAATATAAAAAAATTGTGTATAGGGGTATAACAATGCATTTTTGAGAAAACAGTTCATTTCACATAGTTATATGTAATTATTTGCTCTTACTATTTTTATTATTATTAATTATTACAATGTTTTTTTCATAACATAAAGCTCTGTTAGGAACACTCTTCATACTTGTGAATGCTTAGCCCTAATGAACCTGTCTTTCTTTGTTTTAAGATATGGTCTTGCATTGGATTTTACAGCAGCTACTCATTGTGTAGCCCAGATTTGCCACAAACACATGACAATCTTCCTTCATTGGCTTTCTGAATTTGGGGAATTACAGATATGTCCTATTTTGATTCCACATTCTGTCTCCCTGCTAGCATGTGCTAATGCAGATGAAACAGGAGGATGCTAGGCTACATTCCATCCTCACCACCATTGGGGTGGAGGGGTGACAGAACACAACCTAAGATGAAGGCACCAGCTCAGGCTGAAGCCAAAGAGGAAGGGGTTCCCAAGCTCCCAGGGGTCCAGGTGCCACTGGGAGCTTCACAGAGTTGGGAATGAGGGCCTGTGGGCTGGCAACAACACCAGGGAATGAGGGCCTGAGGAGTAAGTCTGGCTTAGCTCAGGGGTGAGTGTCTTTGTCTGGAGGGCAGAGGGGCCTTCTATGGGAGACTTTGGTGATGTGGCTCTGTTACAATGAAGGCTTCTCCCATGGTGGTTCTTGATGAGGGAAACTACTCATTGTTCATCATGGAAAATGAGTACATATGACTTACTTAGAGTAAACCAGAGATTAAATACCTTTTACAGGTAGGAATGTCCAGGAAAGGAAGCTTACTGGCTAAACTTTCAGGCAGGCTCATTTAGATACCTCATTGGCATGGAGAACTCAGTGTTACGTGACTAGTGCTTATGATCCTTATGTGGGGTGTTGTGGTCTGGTGTTCCAGGACAGGAACTGGGTTGGAAGTTGATGAAACACTTACTTCTTCTCAGATACGAGAAATACTGGGATTTCTGAATCTGCTCAACCTTCCCAGTTTTTGTCTGGTAGCATGGTTTCACCTGCCCCACAAGCTATTGTACCTGGCAGTAAACAGATTTGAATAAACTAGTCAAATAACCAATAACTGAATAGAACTGGGCATGGCAGTGCATGCTTGTATTCTTAGCACTTAGTATATACTGAGGCAAGAGGCCTGCCAAAAGCCTAAGGTACATAGTGAGTTCAGAGATAGCTGGTTTCAACAAAACAAGACAGAAGAAATGAACAAATATCAGCCCATATATGGTGTGGTGGTTTAAATAAGAATGGACCCCAATAGGTTATATGTTTGAATGCTCAGTTATCAGGGAGTGGTACTACTTAAGAAGGATTAAGAGGTGTGGCCTTGTTGGGGTAGTTATGCCTTTGTAGGAGGAAGTTGTTACTGTCATTGTTAGGTAGGAAATCACTAGACATTATGAGATAGGAAGATGTCAAAAGTGCAAGCCAGGCTTAGTGTTGTATTCTTCCTGCTACCTGCAGATCTGGATGTAGAACTCTCAGCTACCTCTCCACACCATGTCTTCCTACATGCCACCATGCTGCCATGATGATAATGAACAAAATCTCTGAAATTGTAAGCGAGCCCCAGTTAAATGCTTTATTTTATAAGAGTTGCTATGGTCATGATGTCTGTTCATAGTAATAGAACAGTGACTAAGTAAAAACTTGGTACCAGGAAGCAGGGTATTGTTGAACTCTTAAGTGGGGCAAATAGGCTATGCTAGTAGGAGTATGAAAGACTGAGAGTAATGTAGATTATCTTGTCCCAGTTCCATAGGTTTCAGAGGAAAAGAATTTTAGTAAATGGCCCAGAGATTGTTCTTGTGATATTTTTCAGAAAAAATGTGGCTGCTTTCTGCCCTCGTAAATAAAATCAGCTAGAAACTAAATTGAAGAGTTTTAAAAGATTAATGACATTTGCAGAAGAGATTTCAAGACAATGTAGTATTGACTCTGTGTTGTGTGGTTATTATCTATAATGAAAAAGAGCAAGCTGAGTAAGGAGAATACAAAGTGTACAGTTTGAGAAGAAAGAGGGCACCAGGAAGTGTAGTGGATCTAAGTCCAGTGCTCAAGGAGATAAAAAAGTTTAAAGAAAAGCCTGATGAGAAATAGAATAATGGAAGTGGTGCTCTAACAGCAAGACCTCACCCAGCTAAGCTTCCAATTTGTGAAAAGCAATTAAAGAAAATTTAAGTAGTGAAGAAAACTAGCAACAACAGAAGCTGATGAAAATGTACTTGAAGGAGGGGCCATGTTCCAGCCCAAGCAAGCAGCAGAACTTGGGAGCTTCTTATGTATAGTTTTGGACTTTGAGTCAAGGATACAAAAAAGGAGCTATGGAATCTTCCTCTGTGGCCAAAGAAAAAAGAAAAAAAAAAAGAAAAAGAAATGCTAATGAGGCCTAGTGTATGTCAGTGGTGTCCTTGCACAGGTGAAAGGAAGTGAAGTCTGGATTCCTAAAGAAGCCCCAACATGTTGAAGGTGCCAGGTCCTGGGATGCCTGCTAAGAAAAGCTGCAAACCCGTAATGGAACCAGCCCAAGAGAGAGAAGTGTTCTACAGTCAATGAAACTGAAAGGAATTCAAGATCTGAAGAGCGCTTTGACAACGACATAGAAATGAAGAATTTGGAGTTTGCTCTGCTGGTTTTAGGTCTTGCTTTGGTCCAATATTTCCTCACTATGCTCCCACTTCCTGCCTTTCAGACTGGAAATGCATGTTCTGTATCAGTATGTATGCTGGGATCATGTGATCTACTCTTATTTCACAAGAGACTTTTAACTTTAGATTTTGAAACTGTTGACACCGTTTAAACTATGGAGACTTTTGAAGTTGGACTGAATGCATTTTTACTTTATAATATAGCAACAAGCCTATGGGGCCAAGGAGTGGAACATGGTAGTTTGAATCAGAATGTGTGTGGTATCATTCTGAGTGAGGTAACCCAATCACAAAAGAGCACACATGGTATGCATTCTCTGATAAATGGTTATTAGCCCAGAAGTTCGGAATACAGGAAGAACAACCCACAAACCACAAGAAACTCAAGAAGAAGGAAGACCAAAATGTGGACATTTAATTCCTTTTTAAAAGGGAGAACAAAATATCCATGGAAGGAGTTGCAGAGATTAACTATGGAGCAGAGACTGAAGGAAGGACAAGCCAGCCTAATATAGCTATCTCCTGAGAGGCTCTGAGAGTATCTGACTAATACAGATGTAGAGGCTCATAGCCATCCATTGAACTGAGTACAGAGTCCCCAATGAAGGTGTTAGAGAAAGGACCAAAGGAGCTGAAGGGTTTGCAGCCCCTTAGGACGAACAACAATATGAACTAAGTAGTACCCTCAGAGCTCCCAGGAACTCAACCACCAACCAAGGACTATACATGGTGGGACCGATTGATCTTGCAGCATGTGTATAGTAGAGGAATGCAAAGTCGATCATGAATGGGAGGAGAGGCCCTTGGCCCTGTGAAGGTTCTGTGCCCCAGTGTAGGGGAATACCAGGGCCAATAAATGGGAGAGGGTGGGGTGGCAAGCATGGGGAGGGGGGAGGCAACAGGGGTTTGTTCTTGTTGTTTTTGTTTGTTTTTTGGAGGGGAAACTGGGAAAGGAGAAATCATATGACATGTAAATAAAGAAAATATCTAATTAAAATAATAATAATAATAATAATAATAATAATAATAATAATAATAATAAAAGAATGTGTGTGGTTTGAAATATGTGTGTGTGTGTGTGTGTGTGTTGGGGTCCAGGAATTGCCTCACAAACTACACAGACACCAGTCTCAGACATGATGATTTATTGAACACATACCCTGAAACTGAACAATTAGGGTCATAGTTCAGAATTTGGAGGATTGAGCTATGACCATTAACATATATTTCTCTGTCAGCTTATAAAGGCTAAAACTACAAAAAACCTTAGTGAGCTCATATGTAGGTGCAGGAAGTACTGCCTTGTGGTTGGCTCTGATTCAAGCCATTTCAGAAATAGTAGTTCATATTGATGGGTCCTACATAGAGCTTTGTGGAATTTCTTAAGATTAACAAACCTCAAGCAGAACATAACAGGATATGTGATCAGCATGTCCTTGCTCTGAGTCAAGTTATTTTCCTGTCCGGCAGGTATATTACATAGCAACAACATGAAATATCTGGCAGGCATGGAACAAAATAGCCACAGCAATGCTAGGGGGCAGGTTTCAAATATATATATATATTTCCATTATATATTATATATAGTCATCTAGAAGGGCAAAACATCAATTAAGAAAACCCCTCCATATTATCAGGCTGCAGGCAAGCCTGTAGGGCATTTTTTCTTATTTGGTGACTGATAGGAGAGGGCCCAGCCAATTATGGGTGGTGTTAAGTCTAGTCTGGTGGTTGTGAGTTCTATAAGAAAGCAAGCTGAGCAAGCCATGTGAAGCAAGCCAGGAAGCAGCACACTCCATGGCCTCTGCATCAACTCCTGCCTCTGCACTCCTGCTCTGTGTGAGTTCCTGTCCTGACTCCCTTCAACGATAAACAATGATATGGAAGTATAAACCAAATAAATCCTTTCCTCCCCAAGTGGCTTTGGTTATGGTGTTTCATCACAGCACTAGAACCCTAACTAAGACAGACTATTGAAATAACAGATCCCACGAAAGTGGTATTCTTCCAGGAATCTCCTGCTGGAGGAGAAAAGAGTTAATGTCTAGCGAGGAATTTGTGTCTCTTTACACTTTGTCCATTGATATTGAAAGATATTAATGACCAATGATTGTTAAGTCCTGTTATTTTGATATTGGTGGTGGTAGTGTGTATGTGTGTGTTTCTCTTCTTTTGGTTTTGCTGGTATGAAATTATTTATTTCCTGAGTTTTATTTTTTGGGGGTGGGGTGGGGTGTAGTTAGTCTCTTTGGGTTGAAGTTTTCCTTCTAGCATCTCCTGTAGGGCTAGATTTGTGCATATATATTGTTTAACTTTGCTTTTTTCATGGAATATCTTTTTTTTCCATCTATGGTGATTAAAAGTTTTGCTAAATATAGTAGTCTGGGCTGACATCTGTTGTCTCCTAGAGTCTGCAAGTCATCTTCCCTGGCACTCTGGCATTTAGAATCTCTGTTGAAAAGTTGGGTGTAGTTCTAATAGGTCTGCCTATAAATGCTACTTGGCTTTTCTCCTTTGAAGCTTTTAATATTCTTTTTTGTTTTGTAAGTTTAGTGTTTTGATTATTATGTGTGAGGGGGATTTTCTCTTCTGGTCCAATCTATTTGGTGTTCTGTAAGCTTCTTGTATATTTATAGGCATTTCTTTCTAGGGAAATTTTCTTCTATGATTTTGTTGAAAATATTTTCTGGGCCTTTGAGCTGGGAGTCTTCTTCTCTTCTTATTTCCATTATTCTTTGGTTTGGTCTTTACATAGTGTCCTGGATTTTTTGGATGTCTTATGTCAGGAACATTTTGTATTTAACATTTTCTTTCACTGATGTGTTGATTTGTTTTCTATTGTATCTTCTATGCCTGAGATTCTTCCTTCCATCTCTTATATTCTGTTGGTGTTTCTTGAGTCTGTAGTTTCTGTTCTCTGACCTAAATTTTTGTATTCAGAATTCCCTCCATTTGTGCTTTCTTTGCTTCTATTTCCATTTTCATGTCTTGAACAGTTTTATTCATTTCCTTTACCTGTTTGTATTTTTCTGCATTTCTTTAAAGGATTTATTCATTTTCTCCTTAAAGGCCTTTATCATCTTCATAAGTTGACATGTAGGAAGGCAAGGTGACCACTTATAAACATGAAGACTGTAATGCTATACATATTTTTGTTCTAATTTGTTAAGAATGTTCATCTATACAACACAAAGGTTAAGCAGATATTTGTTTTTTTCCCCTCTGATTTCTTATCATGTAATCTAGCATTGCTAAAGATAGCATCTGTAGTTAAGTACTGTGTTCAGGCCTGCCCCTCTGCCATAGCTGTAGCCACTTTGATCCATACCTGCTAGTCACTGACAGAACAATAAATTGACTCAGAGCAAGGTTAAGCTGACTACATACACTATTATGTTCTGAGGCTTATTATTATTGTTGATACTGGAAATTCCCCAGCCATAGCTTTTACTCAGGACTAAGCAAGATAGAGGTCTGCTTAAACTGTTATATCTAAACTACTAAAGAAACTAAAAAATGCCAACCACCCTGCAGCATCCCCTCTATCTGCTTATGAGCTCATTATGATTTTTCCCCCTATATAAATTGACCCTGGACAGTGTTTATGGTCATAGCTTTTAGCTCCCGAGTCTGAGCTACAGGCCTTGATTGATCAGTCTGGTTTGTGTGTTTAATAATTCAGTCCTGTTTAACTGGGATTGGTGTCTGAGTGATTTGTGTGGTGGTTCCTGAACCCCAACAACTGCAAAGTTCTATGCTCATATTTAAGTTATGAGATATTAAAAGACTAAGCATTCCTCCAGGGACTTTGCCACCTATTCTAGAGGAGGTTGGGGTAGATTAATGGATGTGGCTGGTTTACATCATGTTAGATAGGATTAAGACATTGTTATTTTCATTTGGAAATTAAGCATGACATAAGGAAATATAATTGGGTATCAAGTTGCCAAAGCAGGGAGGCTTCTGATAATTAGTTGTCTCCTTGACTGGATCTGGAATCAACTTAAGAGGCAAGCCTTTGGAAATATCTGTGAGAGATTTTCTTGATTGTATTAACTGGAATGGAAATATACACCCTAAGTGTCAGTGATGCCTTCAAGGCAAGTGCAGATATCAGAAAGTGGGAAGGATTTTTGCTTTCTGCCTTCTTGCCCTTGTATATTACTGGCAAGTTCATCTGTCCTATTTGTGAGTTTATCTACTCCATTGTTGCCAGTGCCCCTGCTGCTGCCATTCTTTGCAAACATGAAACACAGCTTTTAATAGTTTTTCAGGATCCAACAGACTAGATTGGGACTGTGATACATCCATCTTCATGGACTGAGTAGCTACTAGATCCTCAACCTCTCTAATGTAAAAGGCAGTTGTTATTGACTATTTAGCCTGTATCATGCCTAGTAAATTCTCTTTATATAATATACATACTGCTTCTTAGAGAATACTCAGTAACACAGTTGTTAATTGTGCTTTAATTCCCACTTCTCTGCTGCCAAGAAGATTAAGTCGGATTCCTGGAAGAGGGCTCCTTTCCTTGTCATGACCCTAATATGTCCCTGTCTTTTTGGCCTGTGGAGGCCAAAAGAGAACTTCTGGAACTGGAGTTAAAATGTTGTGAGCTGCCTGATGTGGGTGCTGAGGTCTAAACCCAGGTCCTTTCTAAGAGTTGTAGATGCTTATAACCATTGGGGCATCTTGTCAACTCCTGAATTAAAGATTTTTAATAAAGAATTGTCCACACAAACATAAAGCTCTCGCCTTAAAGGGACTAGAGATAGTTTACTCTAATATCACATGTAAGAGACAATGAGATAGGAATATTCATTTGGGCTAACCCAAATTTCATCTGGCAGTATAGTGACTGCATCACAGAACTCTTATGGTGACAGAACAAAGAAAATTATAAACCAAAATACTTTTAAAATACACTGCTGGAAGCGTCTGTTTGGTATGAGTGATGATACAGAGAAACTACTTGGTAGTCAGAAAGATTTACTGGGAATCAAACTTCCAAGGCCATGGAGGAGTGGGAAGAAAGGAGCAAAATGGTGTAAAAGCAAGAATTTTTATATGACATCCAGCAGGATGGGGTTCTGAGCTAATACAAGCTCTCTAGATAGACAGGTTCCCTTGCCTGAGGTAGTTGACCTTTGAGGGAAGGTTAACAGAGTTCCTGGAAAATTAAGAGTGGTCTGTTTTCAGAGCCAACATCCTTCTGTTTAGGAAAATATCACTATGTAGACAGTACCACCTGCCAAACTAAAACAAAAGCCTAATCTATCAAAGACTAAATTTATGGGAAAGCCTTTGTACTAACCTTGCTTTTTGCATTCAGTACTTCTACTTTTGACTGACTGTTCTTGTTAACTGAGGAATGCCAATCCAGGACATGGTTTTTGTGTTTAAAATCTCACACTAAGAAAGGCTCAGGGCTACAATGGAATCCCAAACACCCAGTAGAGTTGCCAGCTGGATAATACTTTCTATTGGCTTAAACCCATGTCCTAGCAGTCTTGGGTCCTAATCTCTTGTGTACTGTGTGGGAGCATTGCCTGCTAATAAAAATCTGATGGCCTATTAGCAAAAGGCAGGGAGAAGTAGAGGAGAGTTCTGATAGAGAGACTAGAACTCAGGGACGGAAGATTCACCATTCAGACTCTGAGGAGATCTGATATATGAAACTGAGAAGAAAATAGCCAAGTGGCTGAACTCAGGTTAAAATAAATAAGACAATAAGTCGAAAATTCATCAGGGAAACAGTCTAGTCTAGGCATTTATGCATAAGTAAATAAGCCTCTGGGAACTGGGGTGTGGGTGGAAAAGCCCTCATTTACGTTCTTCTCTGATGAATACCCCATAATACTAACTGCTGAGCTATCTCTCCAGTGCTCCTGCCTACTTTGAGACAAGGTCTGTCTGTGCAGCCCTGGTTGGCCTGCCTCTGCTTCCTGAGTGCCACTGTGTCTGGCCTTGTCCTTAAGTTTTGTAGCATAGTACGTGGCAGAAGTGCCTCACTGAGTCCTTCCTCTCCAGACTGAGGACAAACTTGGCTGCTGTGGTTTTTTCTCGAATCACTAAAATTATTTGTTCTTTGTATTCTGGGAGGTTTCTGGAGAAAGTCTCTGTAATCAAATCTGATATTTTAGTTATCATATTTAAAAGTTCTTTAGAATAGTAAAGGACTCTCTAACAGGCCTGAGCATGGCAAACATGTCACTGGTAGGTCTTAATCTCTCTCTTTCCTTCTCTGTTGCCTTCTCTGAACTGTTAGATTATACTCCTAAAGCTAAACACCCAGGTCTTTTTGGCCATTTCCTTATGGCTAACTCATTCCTGAGGCTGACCATCAAAGTTCAGCCATCAAATTAATTATTGGCTACTCTGACTGACATGTCCAATCACAACTTACCAACACACCATAGCACAAACTTCTCTCTTCTGCTTAAAAACCATTCCTGCAGACACCTGCTGCTGTCTTTGCCTGATCCAACTCCTGCCACAATTGTTCCCTCTTGGATAAATCTCTTTGTGCTGAGAATTTGATGCCTTGGTGTGTTCTATGCTAACTTCAAGGTTCCTTTAAATAGTACGTGTTGAATCAAAAAGAATCAGTAAATAAAAGTGGTTGCCAAGCCTGAGTTTGATTCCTGAAGCACACATGGTGGTTCTACTTCTTTGAGTTGTCCTCCACACATGTACCATGGCATATATATTAGTCAGGGTTCTCTAGAGTCACAAAATGTATGGAATGTTTCTATATATTAAGGGAATTATTTTGTGACGACTTAACAGTCTGTAGCCCAACTACCCCAACAGTGGGCAGCTGTGAATGGGAAGTCCAAGAATCTAGTAGTTGCTCAGTCCCACAAGGCTTTAGCTGGTTGTTTTAGCTGGTCTTCTGTAAAAGTAGTTTCCAACAGATGTGCTGGCAAGTAAATGCAAGCTGGAGAAGAAGAGAATCTTCCTTTTTCAAATGTCCTTATGTAAATTTCCAGCAGAAGGTGTGGCCCAGATTAGAGGGGTGTACACATCTGGATCTGGGACTTGTTTTGTCCTAGGCTGACCTTGAACTCAGAGATCTCCTTGCCTTAGTCTCCTGGGATTAAAGGTGTGTACTACCTTGCTTGGGCCTAAGTTTTTCTGTGCCTCAAGATCTCCAGGCCAAGATCCAGGTCAGAAACTTGTGTCTTCCAGCCTCAAGATCTGGATGACAGGTGAGCCCTCCAATTCTGGATTGTAGTTTATTCCAGATATAGTCAAGTTGACACCAGGAATAGCCATCACAGCATACATACATATTTCACAGCACAAACACACATGACTACACACATAAATGCAATACAAATTCAAAAATAATGTCTCCTTTTCATAGAGGTTCTTTGTTTTTCTTAATATTTTGATAAGATACTAAACATTCAATTTATAAGGTTATAAATTAAAGCTTTAGTTATTTTTCACCATTTATTAGTACAATTTATTGATTTAAAAAATCATTCTACAGGACTGAAGATCTGAGGAACAATGAGAATTTCATACAATAGGCCCAAATTTTACAAATGGATTAAAGTATTAGTCCACTGAAATAAATGTTTTGATTATTATGTAATTTATTGGGAATGCTGTGAGGAGAAATGTTTTCTTTTTCTCCAGTGTAATATTTTTATTAATTATTTGGTAATTTCATACAATACACCCTATCATACTTGCCTTTCATTCCTCCTAGGTCCATCCTTTCCCCTTCTCCCACTTCCCCCCAGAAAAAGGAAAGAAGGAAAAAGGAAACTCACCAAGTCCAATTTGTGTTGCCCATATACTCAATTAGAACATGGTCAAACTCCCAGTGGCCAGCACCTTAAAGAAAACCTAGTCCTTCCCCTCCCCACTGGAAGCCATCAACTGTGAAGAGCTACACTTCAGCATCTTTATTATAGTTTTAAAGGACTGTCTTCAACAGCTTCCTGTCTGGACTGTTTCTATTTCTTTTCTTTTTTTAAAGATTTATTTTATTTATTTTCCTCCTATTGATGATCGAATTTGCAATCCTCTACTATACACATGCTGCCAGAACATTCAGTCCCACCATGTGTAGTCCTTGATTGGTGGTTGGGTCCCTGGGAGCTCTGAGGGTACTAGTTAGTTCATATTGTTGTTTGTCCTAAGGGGCTGCAAACCCTTAAGCTCCATAGATCCTTTCTCTAACTCCTTCATTGGCGACCATGTACTCAGTTCAATGAATGGCTGTGAGCCTCTACATCTGTATTTATTTTATGTGTATGAGTACACTGTAGCTGTATAGATGGCCGTGAGCTATCATGTGTGTGGCTGCTGGAAACTGAACTCAGGACCTCTGCCACCTCGCTCGCTCCGGCCTGCTTGCTCCAGCATAGTTCACTGTAGATGTCTTCAGACACCCCAGAAGAGGGCGTCAGATTTCATTACGGGTGGTTGTGACCCACCATGTGGTTGCTGGAATTTGAACTCAGGACCTTCGGAAGAGTAGTCAGTGCTCTTACCCGCTGAGCCATCTCGCCAGCCCCCTGTTTCTATTTCTTTTTTCTCTTTTTTTTGGGGGGGGGAGGTTGGAGGTTGTCACAGAAACCTTCAATATCTCTTATTCTCAGTTATGAATCTGCAGTCATTGATATTACTGCAAAAGCAGCTCCCATCTCTAGCAGCCTCTGGCAGCACAGATCATGGACTCTGGAGGAAGCAAATACCACAGACAACATGGTCTATGGTGGGAGCATGGACTCTATATAATAATCTTTCAAGAAGCCTTAATCCAGAAATGAGCTTTCTTTTCTTGGATGTATATCTTATTGTTGCTCAGAGCCAGGGTGATCATAGGGCTGGGCATCATATCTTGGGGCAGAATCTTTCAGAGCTCCAGGCTGCTGTACACCGCCCTACCGTCGGTGCTGGCTTTCCTGTTGGTATCCCCTGCATGACCATTGTGTATCTTGTTTGCAGTTCTTGGGCTGTGCCTAGGCCGGAGGCCACCTCACCCTCCCGCGATCTGCTCATATTCCCTGTCCCACCCCTGCCCCAAGCAGGGGGAGCAGCACCAGCAGGAGGTGCTAGGGCAAGATGAACCTGGTGGTGGCAGGAGTTGGAGGATAGGCTGTACTTGGCAATGACATGCCCCCCCCCCCCCCCCCCCCCCCCGCCTCAGCCACGTTCCCCCTCTGTGGCCTCTGCTGCTCTCTAGCGTCTCTGGTTCAGCTTCTCTCAGCTGCTTACGCTCTTTGCTCTCAGAAGGCCCTTTACATTTGTTCTGGAGCTACTGCTTGCTCTGCCGACTCAGCTGCTGCAGCCTTGTCTTCCCAGGAGGCCTCTGTGGGTCTCTCAGGCTCCTCATAGCAGTGCTGCCACCCTGCAGGTGACAGTAGCCACTGTCATATTCTTCTCCGAAATCTATTTTCTTAGAAGACTTACTGTATTTTCAATTATGTGTCTGTACATATCAGTGTATGGGTATGTATATGTGAGCGCAGGTGAGTACTAAGGCCAAAGAGAGAATTGGATCCCTGAAAGTAGAAGTTTCAGGAGGTTGTGAGCCTTGTGACATGATGGCCCAAGACTGCAATTACTGGCCCTTGTCACTCTCTTGAAGTGAGAATTTGAGGCCAGGTGGCAGTTGCCCATGTCTTTAATCCTAGTACCCTCGAGGCAGAGGAAGGGAGATCTTCGTGACTTTGAGGCCAGCCTGGTCTACAGAGTTTTAGGACAGCTATGGTTACACAGACAAACCTTATCTCCAAAGAGATAAATCAACAACAAAACCAACCAACCAACCAAACAAACAAATAAAAACAAAAAGAAAGCATTTGAGTTTTGATTTCACTGGAGTCCACAATTGAAAGACTGAATTTTATTAAAAATTTTTACTGGTTATTTTTATTTATTTACATTTCAAATGTTATCCCACTTCTCAGTTTCCCCTCTGAAAACCTCCTATCCTATGTTCCTCCCCACTGCTTCTATGTGGGTGCTCCCCCACATACCCAATCACTCCCACCTCACTGCCCTATGATGGGGCATCAAGCCTTCATAGGACCAAGGATCTCCCTTCCCCCTGATGCCAGATAAGGCCATCCTCTGCTACACATGCAGCTGGAGCCATGAGTCCCTCCATGTGTACTCTTTGGTGGGTGGTTTAGTCACTGGGAGCTCTGGCGGGTGGGGGGTCTGGTTGATTGACATTGTTCTTCAGCTCCTTCAGTCCTTCCCCTAACTCCTCCAACGGGGTCCCTCAGCTTAGTCCGATGGTTGGCTGCAAGCATCTGCATCTGTATCAGTAAGGCTCTGGCAAAGCCTCTAAGGAGACAGCCATATCAGGTTCCTGTTAGCAAGCACTTCTTGGCATCAGCAATGACTGAGTTTGGTGGCTGCATATGGGATGAATCCCCAGGTGGGGCAGTCTCTAGATGGTCTTTCTTTCAGTCTCTGCTCCGTTCTTAGGAGCAATTCTGGGTTAAAATTTTGAGAAGGGTGGGTGGCCCCATTCCTCAACTAGGGGCAGTGCCTAACCTCTGGATACAGTCTCTACAGGTTCTCTCTCCCTTTTGTTGGGTACTTCAGCTAATGTCACCCCTTTTGGCATCTGGGACTTTCTGTTGGCTACCCAGTTCCCCATCCCCAATTGCTACACACTTCTGTTCAATTTCCTGACCCTCTGTACATCTCCCCCATCTCCTCCAACACCTGATCCTGCCCCTGCTTTTTCCTCTCCCTCTCCTCTCTTCCTCCCAAGTCCCTCCCACTCTCTACCTCCCGTGATTATTTTTCCCTTCTTCTAAGCAGTACTGAAGCATCTACACTTTGGTCTTCCTTCTTCTTGAGCTTCATATGGTCTGTAAGTTGTTCATATGGTTTGTAATATCCATGTGTTTTCTTTTGTGACTGTGATACCTGACTCAGGATGATATTTTCTAGTTCCATCCATTAGCTTGTGATTTCATGAGGTCATTGTTTTTAATTGTTTTAAATGGCTGAGTAGTACTTCATTGTGTAAATCTTCCACATTTTCTGTATCCATTCCTTTCTTGAGGGACATCTGGGTTGTTTCCAGCTTCTGGCTATTATAAATCAGGCTGCTATGAACATAGTGGAGCATGTGTTCTTGTTATATGTTGGAGCAACTTTTGGGTATATGTCCAGGAGTGGTATAGCTGGATCCTCAGGTCAATTTTCTGAGGAACAACCAGACTGATTTCCAGAGTGGTTGTACCAGCTTGCAATCCCACCAGCAATGTGGGAGTGTTCCTCTTTCTCCACATCCTCACCAGCATCTGCTGTCACCTGAGTTTTTGATCTTAGCTATTCTGACTGGTGTGAGGTGGAATTTCAGGGGAAAGACTGAATTTGAAAAGACTTTGTATTTTAAGAGATTGGTGCTGGGAGGTGGTGGCACATGCCTTTAATCCCAGCACTTGGGAGGCAGAGGCAGGTGGATTTCTGAGTTCGAG
>JADRCD010121737.1:0-10379 GCA_019843815.1 Montemys delectorum
AAAAAAAAAAAAAAAGGAAAAAAACCAAATACCCAAAATAATAGGCAGGATCTGAGCTGCCAACTCTGTGAAATTAAAGTTTTATAAATTCTAAAAGGCTGTTTATATTTTTTCCTGGAAGTACACCACATACTATATGGATAATAACCAATATATTTTTCAAAACCTGAAAGTAATTTCAGATATTTGATTATCAGGTCATAACATTGTCAACTGCAGATAGGCTGAGAATATGAGAAACTTAATGTTAACAGATGGGAGAGAAGAAATGGGGAAGCTTTTCTGGGCAATGTGAAATGTGATATTAAATAATAATTGTTAGTTAAATATTGCTGCTTAAAGTGTGATCTCTGGTCCTGGAGTATTGTTATCCTATAGGTTAGAAGTAGATAATCTCAAGGCTGGAGAGATGGCTCATCTGTTAAGAACACAGACTATTCCTCTAGAGGAAACTGCATCAATTTCCAGCACCACATGGCAGCTCACAACTGTCTGTGATTCCAGCTCCAAAGAACTCAATACTCTCACCCAGACATACACACAGGAAAAACACTAATTCATACAAACAACAAATCAATAAATCATTGTTAAGAAGAATTAATAGGCTGGGCAATAGTGGCGCATGCCTTTAATCCCAGCACTTGGGAGGCAGAGGCAGGTGGATTTCTGAGTTCGAGGCCAGCCTGGTAAACAAGAGTGAGTTCCAGGACAGCCAGGAATACACAGAGAAACCCTGTCTCGAAAAGACCAACAACAACAACAACAACAACAACAACAAAAAGAAGAATCAGTAGATAATCTCAGACCAAATATGTATTTCCATTTGAGAACTTTTTTGGATGATTCTTATGCACATCAAAATTTGAGAATCATTGGATTGTAGTCTCTTATTTACATTTAGAAACACAATGCAATATGAAATCTTTTGCATTCTCTTTTATGCTAAAGCTTTTGGGTCATGCCATTTGGAAATGAAGTCAAATAAAATGGCCATTAAGTGTATATATTTCAGTTAGTGTCTTTATATTCATGGATAAATAGTTTCCAGTGTCAGAATATTGTTAATCTGTGTTCTCAAAACAAGAAGAAGTTGATGTAATCTGTAAGTATTCTCTATTATAAAATCTATACTTCCTGAAGGCATAAAGCATTAACTAACTCAGTGTCTTAGTCAGGGTTCTCTAGAGTCACAGAACTTATGGTAGTCTTTATGTAGTAAAGGGATTTATTGATGACATAGTTTGTAGTCCAACTCCCAACAATCAACTCCCAACAACAGTCACGGCAGCAACTGTGAATGGAAGTCCAAGGATCCAGCAATTGCTCAGTCCCACAAGGCAAGCAGGCGAAGCAGAGAGTGCCTTCTTTCTTTCAATGTCCTTATATAGGTCTCCAGCAGAAAGTGTGGCCCAGGTTAAAGGTGTGTGCACACACCTTTAACCCCAGATAACCTTGAACTCATAAAGCTTTCTATGTTAATCCTATGGGATTTGTAGCCACTATTCCTCAAGGTCTCCATGCCAAGATTCAGGTCAGAAACTTGTATCTCTCAGCCTCCAGATTAGGGCCACAGGTGAGCCTTCTAATTCTGGATTATAGTTCATTTCAGACGTAGTCAAGTTGACAACCAGGAATAGCCACTACACTCAGTCAACTGCAAGTTAACTCAGTTTCCTTGGGTAAACGTAAAGATTTAGGGTTAACCCAGACATTATAGGTTTTCCTTGCTCCTGGATCTTCCTAGGCTACTACTACTCAGCAGCTGGGGCAAAGAGGTTCAAACATTGTATCCTATGGAATCTCTTCTAGAAAGAGCTGCTAATGCTTCATTCAGTTGTGAGGAACTGACCTCTCCAAGGGGAATCCTAGGAGGAGACAATTTCCTAAGCTTTCTTTAGCACCAGGAATCTACTTCCCTTCCAACTCTCTCCCATATCTTCAGGCCCCGGAGAGTTCTTATCTCTTTAAGGCAAAGAAAACCTGATTTTCAAGTAACCTTCTACCTTTATTTAAAGCTTAAAAGCCAGGAATCTGGTGGTTTTATTCTCCAGCCTCCAGCTGCCACTTTGCCCTGGGGTAAGTAAGGCCTCTCTGAAGCCTAAGTGGAGGAAAGGTAACAGAGTGAGACAGCGTGAACAAAGGTAATCATGGGGCAATGCGGGGCAAGTTCCTTGCTGGTGACTTGGAATTCTCACTAGATAATATGAAGGTCCAGAGGAATTGGACTCACTACCATTTAAATCATGAGAAAATGAAGCCATGTTAGCTTCTTCAGCTAACATGTGAGGTGCCAAATCCCGTGCTGTTAAAAACTGACAGGAGTCTCATTGTCAGACATGCTGAAGTGACATGCTTGAACTCCTGAAGTCTTGGACTTTCATCCAGTCAAGACACAGACATCAGAGACTAAATCAGTCTTAAGGCCAACCAACAACTCTATTTTCCCTACCCTTTCCCTGCCCTTCAAAATATCTCCACAGCCATATTCAACTTGAAGAAGTTATAAAGAGTCGTCACCCCAGTTCCCTGGGCTTTGGAACTGGAGGAGGGGTTATTATAGATTGTCCTTCTAGGGAATGTAGAAATGGTCATAATTGGAACAGGGAGGAAATAGCTAGAATTGATTGCATAGCCATAATCTCATTTGGTAGAAATCTTTTTAATTGTTACTAAGTTGAAGTCATAATTTCTTATTTTGATATAAAATATTTCTTACTTTGATGCAAAATCAAGGTTTTCATTGGTATAAATTTCTTCTATTGATACAAAAAATTTAAAAGTACAGGGCTTAGATTCAGTCCTTCTATGACTGTTATTAGAAACTGATCTGAGATGTGACTTAAGGGCCAAATAGCAAATTCATGGCTCTGAGTTTATAGTTAGGATGTTTTCAGATATTTAATTAGAAATATCTGAGAGTAGTTAACAGAGACCAGTCCAGATCACTTTACAGAGATAGATTGGTTTTTAAAAGCTCAGAAAGCCACAGAATGTGACACTTAAGGTTATTTATTTACTTGTTATTGAGACAAATCTGCTCCTAACAGCTTCCCATTTGTGGATTCAAAGAAACAACTGAGCATCTTAACTCCAGGTGAGGTTGCACACTGTGGCTAGGTTGCCACTGGGCAGAAAATTGCTAATCTCTCCTGCAGACCTGTACTGTTCTTGAAAGGACACAGTTTATAGGTTAGGACAGCTTAGTTCTGCTGAGACGGACTAGGCTAGTCCTTAGTATTCCTGTATCTCTAAGGTCTATCAGATGATCCTGGGCCAGAAGGCTGATGACATGCTCCATCTTCCTGCAGCTGTCTCTACAGTCTGTCTCAGTTCTGGAAGCTGTGCTAGGCTTCCTATATATCTTCAGTTAATGTTAGTCATTCTTGGATTTCTGACAGGGTTGAAAGACTACTTGTAGTCTCATAGCCAACCCAGGCTGTTTACATTGAGAGAACAGATTTGAGAGGATGGTTTTCAGATGGCATGTAATCTAAAGCAGGGACACGTAAGCCAGGTGTAGAATTGTAAGTCTTTTCGTTAGGACAGGTGATATTGTTCTATCTTAATGACAAAAATGATAGACTGGGTATTAGGTCTACCTTATGCCTTATAAATTACAAAATGGTAATAGTTGTGCTCAATTTATATTTTGACAGGAAGGTTTTTGCTTTTAGTTAAACAGATAGGGTGATATGTGGCAGAATTTTCCCTGTCCAATCTATTTAAATATTAGTGCAGCCGGAGGCCTGATTGCACAGGGAAAGAGAGGGGGAGCTAAGAGTTGCAGAGACCAGGAGCATCTCAAGGGAAGGGAAAAAAAGCAAGATGGAGGACAGATAGTAAGAAAATCTTGATCCTGCATGGTTTTAAATAGCTACAGGTAGTTATGAATATCATATAGGGATAGAATAAATGGAATAACTTTTGATCTAGGTGGGCAGCTTGTACCATTATCAACTGGCCCTGAAATTATTGTGTGGGCATCCTGTGAATTGAGAATTTATTGATATATAAATCTGACTGATTAATTATAAGTTTCTAGAGTTTTGTTTTACTGGGGCCCTGGAAGGTGGGAGGGACTGCCGGCCACAGGGGGATCATGGCTGAGAGAGTATGGATGGCACTGAAGCAGAGGACTGGAGCTGAGCAGACTGTCATCTGCTGCTGCATGGGGCTAGCGGTGGAGGCAACGGAGGTGGCAGGCAGAGAGGAGCTGGATGGAGTGCGGGAACTTGGCGGTTCTTTTTAAAAATATTTCCTGCTATAATTCACTAACATTTTATGGTTTTTATTTTCCTAGAGCTTATTCTTACTTTAAAATTTCATATTAAATAGGACTTTCCTAAAACAATTACTCGCTCAATGATTGGGCTCTTCATGTAGAAGTGCCTAATTTTCTTTAGGAAATGTCAAGCAGCAGAACACATTTGTTACATGTATTCAAAAGCTTCTTTTTATATTTGTTCAAGCCTATGTAGACATGGGTATATATTCATGGAGTAGGTCCTGTAAGCTAGTTACTCTGCTATGTACAGGAGCAAAGATTGTAGGAAAGTTCCTCTGCCCTCCCACCACAGCTTCATGACATGTGATTAGGCAATCCCCATTTGATTCTGATTTTAAAAACTTAGAATCTATGCAGTAATTTCATATAATATTCCTACTCCTACATATTTCTATACAATGAATCACATAAAGCATACTATTTTCCCATAAGCATCAGTATGTACACTCATACACAGAAACACACACATACACACACAAACACACATAAATACACACACACACATACATATATATATGTATGTCACCAAGATGTCAGTTTTTCCAAATATGACAAGCATTAGCAAAGAAAAATAATCTATATTCAAAACAAAAGCAAAGAATTATGTATCTACAGATATACCAGTACCCAAAAATATCAGCACTCGCACTAGCTGGCTGAGTCCCATTCTCTACAAAGAACCGTGATGATGGGTAACATCTGCTCAGGCAACAGGATGCATTGTAGGAGAAGAATCCCAAATTTAGGAAACCACAGTCCATTAAATGGGCTGTAAGCAAAACTGTACACATACTCTTCCTGAACAAGACACTACTGTCATGTGTGTGTGTGTGTGTGTGTGTGTGTGTGTGTGTGTGTGTATGTGTGTGCAAGCAAACCCATACCCTGTGGTAAAGGGAGACACTATCTTCCAATGTTATTCTCTACCCAGACCTCACTGTTGTCTGAAAAATCTGAACTACTCCTGTAATTGCAACTGCTCATCAGGCATGGGGAAATGCAGATAATCCATACAAAACTGCCTTAAAGTAATGCTACCCACTGTATTTCAAGCTATGATGAGCTAAATCCTAACTTTTTCATCACCACACATTCCATTCCTGGTCCACAGCCCAGTCAGTTAAAGAAGCTTAACACTTATTGAGGTATCTGATGCCAAGACTTTAAAACACTCCATGTGTTAATTTACCTAATTCTAGCAGCCATTCTGAGACCGTTGGAGACATTATTTGCATGTTAGATCACTTTATATATGAGGACATTGAAGTAAAAAACAATTTAGAAAATTATCCAAGATCATAGAATTAATACGTGATGGAATCCAAGTATGTATTTCTTGAGCACAGAATTGAGCGAATTCGTTCTTGGATGATTATAAACAGAAAGATACAGCTGAGATTGTAAATATACAAAGGCTGAAATTGAGACTTTGAGTAGGGGGCTGGAGAATTTATTCCATAGTTATTTTGTTTGTTTTTGCAGATGACCCAGGTTTGAGTCCCAGCATCCATATGACACCTCACAACTGTCTGTAACTCCAGGCCAAGCGGATCTGATACTCTTCTTCTGACCCTTATGACTACCAGAAGCACACTTTGTACATATGCATACATGCAGATAAAGCAGTCACACACAAAAAAGTATAAATAAATCTAAAAATAAAACTTTAAAGAGTTTGACCACAGTGCACTCCATCTATAGACCTCTAAAAGCAGACTGAGATCTGAGGTTAACTTACATCATCATATCTAATGATGATTGTGTGTGTATGTATGTGTGTGTGTGTGTGTGTGTGTGTGTGTGTGTGTGCATACTTGTTTTCATATATGTTGTTGCATATGCATGCACTTGTATTTTGAGGTCTATGGTTGATGTCAGATGTCTTCTTCAATTGCCCTCTCGACCTTTTTTTTTAAAGACAGGATCTTTGAGTCAACCTCAGAGTTCATTAACTTGGCTGTCTAACTCTCTAGATGGCTAGGGATCCTCTATATCAGTCTCCTTTACTCTAGTGTTACCATTAGGCCACTGTACCCACTGAGCATTTACACGAGTGCTGGAGATCCAAACTCAGGTCCTCGTCATCCCTGACCTATGTATTGATTTCTGAAATAACAAGAAGTCTTCTCAGAGACATCTATGTTACTTCATACCAAACTGAAGCTTTCCAGTGTGAGCTTAATTGGCCTAACTTGGATAAACTTCATGGTAAAAACTAATTCTCTGTGAAAAAGAATTATTTCATACTTGTTTTTAGCAGTATGTTCATTGGCAGGACATTAAAAAAAAGTGGATCTGCTCTGTTTTATTAGTTGTGGAATAAATGTACAATGGAAAAACTAGCTCACGACTAAAACAGAAAGAAGTCATTCCTGGGCTATGCGGTTGTCCCTGGACAGAGATAGGGCTATAGCTGCGTAGAATGCATGCTGCCTTATGCCTTCAATTTTGGTTTCACTAAGTGAAGCCTGGTTTCTTGTATGTATAATCTCCATATTCATCAAATGATCTATTTTGCCAGGTTTCCAAAAATACGCTGGCATACACTTAGATAAAATGAGACTCGAAAATGAATGCTGCTGCATATTAACATAAAAATATGTAAAGAGAGGTGAGATACGAAGGAAAAAATCAAAAACTAAAAACAAATGCATATACTCATAATTGTACTGCCTAATTCCTCAAATAGTACTAAGACATGAAACAGCACTCATCAGTTTGTATATTTTAGTTTAATGTTTATTTTGTTTGATTAATCAATATATCATACATATGTTTTGAGGGCTTGTTAGACCAGTTTGTAAAGGGCTTGGTAAAAGGCAGTGCACAGGCTGAGGTAGACAATTCTGTACAATACCTTAGACATCCTCTTTAGTCAGCACAGATCACCTGGCCAGTCTTTATATGTGTAGCCATTTCCTAGGTTACTCTTGGCTTTTTAATCGTTACATTGAAGGAGTGGATTCTCTTAGCTTAGAGATTTAAGCTGTTTTTACATGGTTACTACATTTGCTACTAATTGCCTTTTATTTTTGTCTTTCATCCCCTTCATCCCATATTCCATCCCCTCTTCTTCCTTCCTTCCTTCCTTCCTTCCTTCCTTCCTTCCTTCCTTCCTTCCTTCCTCTCTTCTTTCTTTCCTCCCTTTCCAAAAATTGTAATGTAAAACATCTTGAGAGATTAATTTTTTTGACTAAAGTGTGATTCAGCTCGTATTTCCTCTGGACTTGTTTAGATAGCCTTGGGACACACTTTTGCTCTGACATTGTGAAGAGTCACATTACACAATCTGAATGTTAATGCTGAATATTTCTGCCAATTTAATTTCTTTTGAATAATTTCAGAAGTGCCTTACAGTGATTTTCCCAGAATCTGTATCTTCAGATTAGATTCAAAATTTGAAAGTTAGAATTTGATCTTGGATCTCTTTTGAAATTTGTATGCCATTACAGTACTATAGTTACATTGTTACATTACCTATACCTTCATAAGAACCAAACAGATTTCTAACATGATTAAGGGATAAGAGAGATGCAGTAGACTATTGGTGCATATGTGTTTGATTCATAAAGGTGTGCCAAATTCACTTCACAGATAGATAGATGAATGATAGATATGCTCTTTTGGCTGGGTAATGGAGACCGGACAAATCTCATTGTTACAAAACTGTAGCTGTCTGGAAGTAATAAAAAAGAGTGAATTTTACATTTTGTTGAATGTCATAGTGATAAAGGGTAACAAAACACTGAGGCCTGGGTTAGTTCATAAACTGTTAGCACTGTATGCTCTAATAATAAACTATTTGATTTTCAAAAGGAGAAGCTGAAGGCTAATAAAAACAGACCTGATTATTTCTTAAAATAGGATCTTTGGTATTCTTTCATCTATAGACTATTGCTCATATAAACTTAGATATTTTATAGTAGCTTTTGATAAATTCTAAGTTCCCTCACATTTTTGGAGTGGAGGGGACATATGTAGCTGATCTTCAGTATTTTCTTTCCTTTTGATATTGAATCATTCTTAAAATTACATTACTTCCTCCCATCCTCTTCTCCTTATAACCCCTCCCATTTTGATCAATTTCTCTCTGAAACTGGTGATCCTTTTCTTTCTTTCATTTTATATATGAAATGAATACATACAATTTGCTAAATCTTCTTAGTATTAGTTATATACATCATATTTTGCTAATTATATATAGTATATTATAATATATTATATTATATTACACTATATTATATGTTGTTACATATGATATATTTATGGTGTATAATACATGCATTTAACATGCATATATTATATATGTTATATATAATTGATATATATTTATAGCACACATATATGTTACATATAAATAGATATAAATATAGAAATAGAGATATAGAGATATATATGTTTTAGGGGGATGACTCCTTGGTGTTGGATGTCCAATTGAGAGGTATCTTCCCTGGAAGAGACTATTTCTTCTTTTCTCAGCACTCATTAACCACCCAAAGCCCTTCATCAAGGGTTGAAATATCTTGAGATTTCCCTTTTCCACATTAGCATATCTATTGGTGTTGTACTTGATCAGGTCTTTGTGTTTAGGCAGCCATGATGTTGTAATGTCATAAGTGTAGCTTTTTTTGTCTGATCTAGAAAACACAATTTCATATCAGAACTTCTAGTCTTCTAGATCTTACAATTTTTCTACCTCCTCCTCTGTCATATTCCCCGAGTCTTAACTACAGGACTTATTTGTAGGTCAGTTGGGCTGGGCACCCAGTGGTCAGTTGTTCTCTACATTTTGACCAGTTGTGACTTTCTGTAATGGTTTATCTGCTGCAAAAAGAAGCTCATTGGTGATAAACACCTATCTATGGATACAAGGATATGTATTTTAAATGCAAATAGAAATTATACTCATTTAGGAAATTGACAGCATTAGGATTTCCTGTAAGATCCCATGTTCTCGCTGGTAATGGGTTCTCATCTAGGTTTACGGTCCTGGGCAGTTGTTTCTCCTGTTAATGGTCTTTAAGTTTAAGAAGACACCAAAATATGCAAAATATGCCATTATTATACTTTAAGAATAGCTTGCTATGATGGTTAGTGTAGTTCACAGGCATCACAGTTGAGTAGGGCTATGGACTGCCTTTCTCTCTTGATAGCTTGCATAGCGTCTTCAAGTATTATGAAAATTAGTTTTTGTTGCAGGGTACTTAAATCACACCTTGAAGCCCAAGACTGTGTTATTTGCAAGAAATCCCTGCTTTTCGGGGCCGGAGTGAGCGGGGCCGAAGTGAGCAGGCCGAAGCTAGCTGAGGTTGTGAGTTCAATTACTAGCAACTACATGATGGTTCATAACCATCTGTACAGCTACAGTGTACTCATGTACATAATGCAAATAAATAAATCTTTAGAAAAGAGAAAAAAGAAATACTTGCTTTTAGTTGTGATGTGGCTCAGCACACATCTTTAATCTAAAAGCTTTCTGTTGATTGTAGACAGGACTAAATAAAATCAACCATATTAAAGAGGCAGAAAAAGCAACCAATTGACAGGGAGTAAAGATAAGAAAAACCATGGAGAGTAAGATGAATCAAGAGGATGGATAGATACACAGGAAGTAAAAGGGAAGGACATTCAGTCTGAAGGGTTTTTAAGATGGCATGAGAGGGATTCCTGGTTGGATGTTGCGTGAGAGTGAGAAGGATGTTGGGTGTTTTCTCTCTCTCTGATCCAGCAGGCTTTCACCCTAGAATCTGGTTCCATCATTACTAAAATCTAATCACTGAAATTTTGTTCAAAACAAAACCCCAAGATTTGGCACTACCGTTCATGGCACAACCACACATAGACAAAGAAATCACACGAGCTGCAGACAAACTGAGAGGCCTTCACAGAGAACTTTAGACAAGGATCTACTGTGTCCCCACAGGATAAAACTGAAAAAGGGTGGCCCAAGGTTGTTAGGAAAAACAACCTTAACTTATCCAGTTATTATGCAAGACTTACCAGGAAAGGATAATGGCACCCAAGGTTATGAATAAATTAAATTTAATCCTATGGATATATTAGGTTTGAGGATATGCAAGGAAGCAATCATTTT
>JADRCD010121743.1:0-17936 GCA_019843815.1 Montemys delectorum
TTTCTTTTCTGGTCCTGTCTATTTGGAGTTCTATAGGCTTCTTGTATGTTCATGGGCATCTCTTTCTTTAGGTTAGGGAAGTTTTCTTCTATAATTTTTTGAAGATATTTACTGGCCCTTTAAGTTGGAGGTCTTCACTTTCTTCTATACCTATTATCCTTAAGTTTGGTCTTCTCATTGTGTCCTGGATTTCCTGGATGTTTTGGGTTAGGGTCTTTTTGCATTTTGCATTTTCTTTGAATGTTTTGTCAATGTTGTCCATGTTATCTTCTGCCCCTGAGATTCTCTCTTCTATCTCTTGTATTCTGTTGGTGATGCTTGCATCTATGTTTCCTGACTTTTTTCCTAAGATTTCTAACTCCAGGGTTGTCTCCTTTTGTGATTTCTTTATTATTTCTACTTCCATTTTTAGGTCCTGAATGGTTTTACTCATTCCTTCACCTGTTTGTTTGTGTTTTCCTGCAATTCCTTAAGGGATTTTTGGGTTTGCTCTTTAAGGGCTTCTATTTGTTTACTTGTGATCTCCTGTAATTCTTTATGGGATTTTTTTGTTTCCTCTTTAAGGGCTTGTACCTCTTTATTTGTTTTCTTCTGTATTTCTTTGAGGGAGTTATTCATGTCCTTCTTAAGTTCCTCTATCAGCATTGTGAGATGAGTTTTTAGATCCAAATCTTGCTTTTCTGGTGTTTTGGGATATCCAGGGCTTGCTGAGGTGGGAGTACTAGGTTCTGGTGAAGCCAAGCAGTCTTGGTTTCTGTTGGTAGGATTCTTGCGTTTGCCTTTTGCCATCTCTTGATCTCTGGTGTTAGAAGTTCTTGGTGTCTTAGAGCTTGACCTTTCCTTGCTGCCCTGCAACTCCCCTTCTACTCCTGAGGCCTGTGCCTCACAGCTGGTCCCGCCTGAGTCCTTGGGCTTCAGCCTGCCTTGGAGGGAAGCCCTCCCCTAGCAGGGAGGGGGCAGAGATGGTCCCTGATCCAGCTCTGTAGCTTGGAAGCTGAGAGGCTCCTGTCCCTGCAGTCCTGAGACTCCCCTGCAATTCCTGAGGCCTATGCCTCCTGGCTGGTCCTGCCTGATTCCTGGGGCTGAAGTGTGCTCTAGATGCAGGCCCTCTGCTCGAAGGGAGGGGGCAGAGATGGTTGCTGATCCAGCTTTGTCACTTGGAGGCTGAGAGGTTCCTGTCCCTGCAGTCCTGCAACTCCCCTGCACTTTCTGAGGCCTATGCCTCCCAGCTGGTCCTGCCTTAACAAGACCCCAGAGAGAAATCGTGTGTGTGTTTTCTATTGTAAAGTCTTACTGTTAGGGAAGGGGTAAAATAACAGAATACCAGTAGAACAAACTAAGTTTTTATGCTAATAAATGCCTGGGAAAATAAGAAAATGTGAGGCAGGCTGCCTGGTGATGAGGAAAGGAGGGGCATTAATTTAGATATGGTAGCTATGGAAGCAGACTGCTTAGTTAAAACCTGAGTTAGGCAATAGGGCCAAGCTAAAGAAGAAGGGCTCTTGAGGCAGAGCATCGGATAGGAAACCTCTGGAGTAGACTGAGGTAGGCATATGTGAGGGACAAAAGGAGGTCTGTCTGTGTCAATCCAGAGGGGGAAAAAAAACCCTAAAGGAACAAGGCGGGATTTGAGTTTGAAGGGAGACAGATTGTGTATCATCTGCTCAGCAGAGGGAGAGTCTGGATTTCATTCTTTTTCTCAACGGGAAGCTTTTGGAAGTTTTTAACTAGGACACAGATACGATCTAATCTCTCCTTTAAAATGCTTTATCTTTCTGCCTCCTAGGGAAGCTATTCTCAAGAGGACAAGACAAGGTGACATAAAAGATAAGACACTATTGCAGAGGACCAGGTAAGAGTTAACAGTGGCTTCCATGCCAGCTGTAGTGGGAATGGGCCAGCTAGGAAAGGCTCAGAATATGTTTTTGACAGAGACAAATGATTTCCTGAATGAAGAAGAGAAGTTAAAAGCATTTCCTAAGAAGTGGGAGATAATGTTGAGGTAGGACATGAAGAAAGAAGAGAGTTGGGAGGGAGAAATCAATAGTTCTTCTCTCATATATGCTAAGTTTGAGATGTTTATCAGATAGTCCAGCACAAATAAATGCTAAGCAAGCAGCTGGGTGTGGGATACTTGATTCTGTAACTAATAAGAAATGTACTGAAGGAGCCACAGGGCTGAGACTAGTCAGCATGAGGATTCTATTAAAAGCCATGGGGTAGGGTGAAATGACCTGCAATGGTAGATACGGAAAGGAATAAGGTCAGAGGCTTGAGGAGTTCCAGCATTTAGAGATCACTAGAAAACACGTGTTTGGTGGAAAAAGACAAACCAACACACTGATACAGAAACCTAGAGGCACACCAATTTGAAAAGAAAATGCCTAATTAGACCAAATAATAATGGGATACCAAGCAACAGAGGGGCAGAAAATCATCCATTAGCATGAGATATAGGTCAGTGGCAACTTGTGTATTGTAGGCTTCAGAGATACACTCCAACCACTGTTGTTTCTCTTTATTTATTTCTCTTTATTCATGCCTTTGTGCAATCTAGTTCTCTTAACTGTGGGCTAGATCTAGTCACCTGTTTGCAATAGAGTACAGTGTTCATTATGCAATGTAACCTCTGAGACTAGTTCAGAAAGGACTCACTCCTTGGTGACACTCTCCAATATTATTTGGCTTGGGCTTTGTCACAGTGTAAACAGGTAGTAAGACAACTGAGCTTGGGAGTTTAATGAGATTGTTCACTGGGTAAGGGTGCTTGCTGCCAAGCCTGGTGATTTGAATTCAAGCCCATAGACCCATGTAATGGAAGGAAAGAGTCAACTCCTACAAGCTTTCCTCTTACCTCTACACACGTGCCATGGCATAAGCATACAAACATGATGCACTTGCGTGCACATACACACAAATAAAAAATGTAAGCTTTATAAAGCTGTATTGTAATTTCTTCCTAGGCAATTGTGATAGAGTAAAATAGATGTATAATTAAAGACAGTATTGATGGCTCATATGCTCTGAACTGGGTAAGAAAGAAAGTGGTGATATGAAGTGCATGAGAGAAGGGAAAGTAGCTGGTCAGGGATTTCGAAACACAGTGGGATGGCGGGACTCAGTGGAATAAAGGGCTATGCAAGAAAGAAAAGACTTAAGGAGTAGAACAATACTTTAAACCAGCATTGGTGAATACAAGGACTAATGTGCAACTCTAGAAGTAAATAGAGAAGATGAAGTAAAGGAAGACATATAGAAAGACACCAATGATATGAAACATCGCTCATGGAGGTGTGGCACTCATCTATATGAAAACTTAATGAATAGTAATATAGATGCCAGTGCCACTAAGTGCACATTAGATATGAGTGGCAAACTAGTGATTGATAATAATGAATGGAGATCTATGGGTGGTTTTCAAACTACTGAGGACAGGAGTTACATTTCTCTTCGAGTAATGGCTAACTGCTGAAGTAAGTTAATCCTTGTATGCCGCTTCTATATCATCATCACTATTATCATCATCACTACGTATTAAACACCAACCAAATGCTCAGACTTCGTTACTTTGTTTTGCTCTCTGTAGGTGCTGGGTGTCAAGCCTGAAATAATGTGTACCAGTAAGGCAAGCACTTTACCACTGATCTGTATCTCCAGGCTGTACAACGAAGAGTTCTTCCCTAAAATAACCCTGCAATACAGACGATAAACTGTAGCCCAAACTGATTAATGACATCCCCAGGGTAAAGGCTATTTCCCAGAGTTCTCTCATCAGTCTGAATTCACATTCATTGGGGTTATTCTAGATGGGCATTAGTGCTGAATGTGTATGGCAGAGGTGAAGCTGCATCAATGTACTGTGGAGATTGGTAAAGGAGCATAAGCTGTTGCTTCTTGACTCATCTTCATGGTCCAGGTCATTGGATCTACTCTTTCCCCTTCTTCAGCCCCACTTCTTCTGCAGTGTGTGCAATTCTGTCATGTTCCTGATTAGGCCATCAGGTGGAACCCTGGAGTCATATGATTGGATGTGACAAGAAACAGAACAGGTCCTAAGTTGGGTTTGTGGATGCTAGATTTTCCTTATGGATTCAAAACTTCCTTGTTTCTCTTGCCCAACTCTGCTGTGATGGCTATTCGTGGTTGTCAACTTGACTACACCTGGGATTAACTAAAATCTAAAAGTGGAGGCCATAGCTGTGAAGGATTTTTGCTTAATTTGAAGTAGGGAGATAACATGCTTTTAATCCGGACCTAGAGGCATAGAAGACACACATTTAATATGGATCACACCTTCTGCTGGAGGCCCTAAAGACACAGAAGAAGCAAAATTTTACTCTGTGCCTGCTTGCTCTTGCCTTGATACCAAGTCTATTTTTCTCTCTGGCATTAGGGCCCACTTCTTTGGGATTCTAGTGTCTACTAAAGACCAACTTGAGACATCCAGTCTCATGGAATAAGAAATTTCTGAATTCTTAGACTTTCTGTTCATAACCAGCCATTGTTGGATTACCTGGACCTTAGCCTATAAGTCATTCTAATAAGTCAACACACACACACACACACACACACACACACGCACACACACATGCACACGCACATGCATGCACACACACTCATTCATTCATTCATTCATTCGTTCTATAAGTTCTGTTTCCATAGAGAGCCCTGCCACCAACATCAAACTCTTCCCACCTGCCTTCTCAGTGGACCTGTAGCAACTCAAATCACCATCACATACAGAAGCAGAAGGTTCTAGACTTAGGATAAATCATAGTCCATGTCATCTAAAATGAGTCTGCTTCCTTGACACTCTTGGATGATACATCAAAAGGTAGATAAAGTCAAATTAGAATTATACTTTTGCTGAATACATCCCATTTCTATTGCTCCAAGATACCTCTTATGCCTGATATATTTAACGAAAAACTATACAATCAAAATGACCGTGCTCACAGGTAATATTGGTGGTGCCTCAATGATGCAGTAAGTCTACAAAAGGGCCAGTCATACTGCACACCTGAGGTTGGAGATGCTGAATGAAAAAGATGAAAACAATGAGCAGGCTGATTGTGTATTCCTCATTATTTATTTTTGTCTGTGAACAATAAAGGCAATGCAGGATGAATAGCAAATTTTGGCAAATGAAATGAAATGTAGTTTATGAGCATATCTTTCAAGTCATTTACACCTGATTAGAAACATGTTTAAGGAGCAGCACCAGTTCTTATAAAACCATTTCTGAGGAAAAAAAAATAAAAGTTAGTTTAAGCACATTGTTCACAGAATGAGAATGGGGGAAGGACCCCCTTCAGGTTGAGAGCTTAGTTTTAAGTTATCTTAGAGCTTGAGTGCTTAATTAGCACAAGTAGACAAGATCACCTAAGGACTCTGCACTCACTTCTCCATCAGTGTCATGAGAGTCATTTGAGGGTCATGGGAAACTGGGAGAAAGAACAAATAAAAGGTAGGTAAAAGTGTAATTTGTGAGTCCTCTATGTTCCTGCAGCAGCACCCATATTAAGCCAACTATGATTCTTTCGTGACCATCAGCTGCCTGTCTAGGCCCATGGCCACCTTCCAATAACGCTGGTGTTCCTTCTCCTTTGGAAAACCATGCTCTCCTCTGTGCTTCCAACCCCCTGGCTGAACAACTGTCTATGCCCCATAGACATGGCCATAGTGGTGCTCCAGGAAGAGTCATGCCATTTAATGTCTTCCTGCTCATCCCAAGGACTTTAGGGGATATGTCTCCAGAGTGGCTGGAGGCCAGGTGTCCTGCAAGGTTGACTCACAGATGAAGGTGCTGAGACAGAGAAGAAGAAATTAGAATTGAGAATCCCTTTAGCAATTTCTCTTTCAAGGCAATGGTTTTTAGAACTGAGATAACCCTGACATGAATCAGCTCCAAGCTGCCTCTTTTGACCTGCTTTTTCATTTAATGTAATACTACTTCGCACAGAAAAGCTCAAAGATAACATCTTTCAGATATTCTATATTGTTAGTTGCCTGCTATTTGATCACATAAATCAATTCTCCAACTTATGGTTTGGCTTTTACATCTCCATGTGAAGCATTTTCCCAGTAAAAACAATGTGGAAACAATGTATTTTTTGTTCAAGTATCTTCTATCTCTTGTCCCTTTATATCTTCAGAAGACTGCTACAGGAGGAACAAAGCCCAGGGGGTTACAGTTGACAGTTGAAAATGAGGAGCATTCTCTCTAGACTCATAGCTGTCAACCATTCTATCCTTGTACCAAGGGGATGCTGATACATGTGGGAGCAGAGGAGGAGCCTCAGAAGTCCCTATCAAGCACCAAAGACCCAAATGCTCTCTTGAGAGGAACTGGTATTCAATCATCATTGGAAGGTCAAAGAAGCATGAGTCTATCATCAGGGATGGACAGCACTAGCAATGAAAACCCAGGAAGAATAAGAGTGGCAGACAGGCAGTTCTGCTTTAACCTCTGCCCTCTTCATATCTCAGAGTTGCTGCCAGGATCATTTTTCCCCTCTCAGTTAACCCTCTCTGGAAATGTCCTCAGTCAATCACAGAGATGTTTCCTTAGTAATTCTAAATCTCTTCAAGTTGATAGGCCAATTATCACCAAACTCCTTCTTGACAGCTTGACATCCAACCACGTCTCTTTATTTCATTATTTCTTTTCAAATTAAGGTGGTAAAAAGTTCATAATCCTACCAAGTGTGATATAGGTAAGCCACAAACAACCCAGCAAACACTACTTCTCTCATAGTCAACAGCCAAGTTCCTTGAAAAATCCTTATCTTTCATAATTCAAACATGGTACTATGGATTTAACAACACTTAAGTACTGATATTAATCAATAGTACCTCGTAAATGAATAGTAGAAATAAAATATTGACATCAGCATATCACAGGTATGCACAAACATATCCTTCTCAAAATGGGACAGAAGTACTCATACTAATTAGAATCTTTGTTTCTATGGCTTGTTATGTGGCTATAGCTAATATTTGTAACTATTTTCCAGTTTTCTATGTATCAATTCCTGTTATCAACACTCAGCAGGCACCTCAGCAGATGTTTGTTCTTTACCAGAGTTGAGCCACACCACCCTGCCTAGGTTGTGTTGCTGTAGTTTCCCATTGACAATAATCACAGGACACAGTAAGTAACTGCAGCTCTAAAGGATCTCCCACACTCCAGACACATTCTTTTTTACCTCCACTGAGGATTACTAGCGCAATTTCTCCTTGGTAGTATAGATCAATTGCCCCTTTTTACATTGTAATTCTGTTTTAACCTGTTGACTCTGGGTATCAGGAACCCAAAGTAGTTAGGAGAAAGTCTTATATTCTACTTCAATGAAATGGTTGTTGAGTCTCTTGGTCAAAGCACTTTCCCATCTGGAACCAAGACTTCTAAGCTAGTAGAGTATTAGGTCACATGAATAAGAACAACAACAAAAAATGGCTGTGGTCACTGGGAGTGACGGTAAGTGATAACGTTTCCATTTCTATGCCTTAATACCTAGATGCATGAATCCTGGTCATGAGAGGAACAGCTCCTATTTTGGATGCTGATTTAGAGCATGTACAACCTTCTGGAGAATGCTGCCCTAGCCCTTCCAGCTATCGCTGTATAATTGACAGTGTAATGGCATCTTTAAAAAAGTCCATTCCACTGTTCTATCAATCTGTCTGTTTCACAATAGTGGGAAGCATTGTAAAACTAGTGAGTTCCATGAGCATCAGCTTAATGCCATACTTCTTTGGTTGTGAAGTGAGTTCCTTGTTCAGGAGCAATGTTGTTTATAGTACCACGATGATGGGTATTCTATAAATCCACAAACGGTAATTTTAAAAGAAGCCTCATGTGTTACAAGGGCAAACTGATACCTAGAAAAATGATCAGTAGTAAGAACCAGAGGCATTTGGGCTATTTTGTGTAAATGCTCATACCTTCAAGTTCTGCTTGGACTCACTCACATTCATACCACGTTGGTTTGATAATGGATTGCTATGGTGCATGCCCAACTCTATCGCTTGATGGATCAGATGAAACCCAACTCATGAGGGGTGTTTCAAATTACATGCTAACTTGGTGACCCATTATCCATCCATGCTTGAACTTCCATTATGGCCCAGTAGCAAGTCAAGAGTATCTCTCAAAGGGAGAATAGTTGTCTATAGATGGCTTTTCTCCAATATCCCACAGGCTGTGACTTACTTTTCAGAGTGAGCCAACACTCTAGGGACCATCCCTATTTGCCACTGAAACACACTTCAAGTATCATCAGGTCTGCTATATTATAAAGTTCAAGTGGCAGAGCACTCTGCACAGCAGTCTGGACCTGATGAGAGTCTTCTATTGTCCTGAGCCCCCTTCAAAACTAGCATTTTTAAAGTCACATGGTCTATGGAACAAACTAACACACTCAAGTAAGAAATGCGCTACTTCCAGAATGTTAAAATGTCCACTAAGCTCTGAGTCTCTTTGTGGTAGAAAGCCCTAAGTGTAATAAATTAACCTTTACCTCAGAAGGAGTTTCTCAGCATGCTCCATACCAGTAGACTCCTAGAAATTTTACAAAGTAGAAGACCACTGAATTTGCTTGGATTTATTTTTCACATTCTGGTACATAAATACTTTACAAAAAGCTCCATATTGGTTGCTATCTCCCACTTACTCGATATAATTGGCATAATGGACCAGTGTGGTACTCTGTGGAAGAGACAGGCAGTCAAGATCCCTGTGAACTAAGTTATGACATAGGGCTGGAGAATTAATATACTCTTTAGGTAAAGGTATACTACTGGCCTTGATGGTTGAAAACAAATTACTTCTAGTTGTCCAATGGGTAGATGTAGGAAAAAAAACATTTACAAAATAAGTAGCTATATACCAGGTACCAGGAGATGAGTTAATCTACTCAAGAAAGAAAACCATTCCTGATATAGCAACTCCAATTAATGTCACCATTTGGTTAGGCTTATGATAATCAATTGTTGTTCTCCACAATATAGGCATCTTCTGCACAGGACAAATAAAAAAACCAAACTGGGATGTAGCAGGAACCCTTACCTCTGCATCTCTCCATCTCTGAAATCTCACAAGGGATGCGATACTGTTTCTGATTCCCTATTCTCTTTTGGAAGTGGCAGCTCTAATAGTTTCCATTTAGGCTTTCCTACCACAATTTCCCTAATTTCACATTTAAGAAACCAGTGTGGATATGCTGCCAACTTCTAAGTAGACCTATTTCACATCTAAATTCTGAAACTGGAAAAATAACAATAGGAGGACTTCAGGAGCTCAGTAGACCAGCTGTGAGTCATTCTTTGATTAAGGAAACATTGATTACTTGACCTACATAAGCTTCTACTTTAACTAAAGAGCCACATGCTGACTAAGATCTCTAAGAATCAATATCAATTCTGATCCAACGTTTAGTGGGCCCTGAAGGTTTGATTATTTCCTTCACTTGGATGTACAGTTACCTTGGTAATAGGCCAAGGTCTCTTGGGCAAAGCACTGGAGAAAGACTGACAGTAAGATGTAGTGGTTTCCCTCTTCAGGGGATCTGGCCTGCCCTTCACCCAAAGGATTCTTATTCCCTACACCACCTTATGACTGGGAATAGGTTGCAGATCTACAAGTCTCTGTTGCTGATTCAAGAGAATATTTTGATAATTTGTTCTAAAAGTTTCTGCTTCCAAAGCCTGAGCAAGAGTTTAGTAGGCTGCCTACCACTTTTGGGAACAACATAGTTAGTCAGTTCCATAGGTCATAAGTCAGACCGCTGTTTTGCCTCTACTACCCATTGTAGTAAGTATGCTCACTATGCCTTTCATGAATGAGTGCTGGCATTTGGCCCTTTCCACCCTGGGATCCAATAGATTCATTTAAGTTACCTGGTTGAGTGTCTGCATCAGATTCTGATGCTCCTCTCACAGATTTGTTTCTTACAGTAATAGTGAAGGGTATAACTTATGGATCCTCCCATTCCATCCAGCATTCCAATTTCCCTGAGCCTCCAAATCCTCCCACTAACACTAAACAAAGGAATATCAGACACCTTCAGCCCATTCACAGCAGGCTGTCTTTTGACTATCCTTCGGCCAACCAATCAGATAAGCTGTTAATATCTTGGCTTAACTGTGTGAACTATATTATTAAACTCAAGAATTTCATCTTGATAGGCCTGTATCAATAAATTCAGACAGATCTAGGTTAATGTTCCTTCTATCATTATCACACATCTATCCCCATATGTGAATTGTTAGCAGTATAGTGTACCTCCTCAAGAGTGCCTCTGCATATTTGACCTCTAGAGATGTAACAAAACCTGAGTTGGATAACAGGTGATAATAGGTCCTGAGGAGCTAGGCATTGTCTTCCTTAGTGTCCCTACTCAGGGAGGGTAACTGCTGTTTCCATAGGCAATCCAAAATAGAAAATGGAATAGATTTCCATATATTGAACCATCCCTACATCCCTGAAATGAAGCCTACTTGATTATGGTGAATAATTATTTTGATGTGTTCTTGAATTCGATTTACAAGAAATTTTATTGAGTATTTTTGCTCAATAAATTCATAAGGAAAATTGGTCTGAAGTTCTTTTTCTTTGTTAGGTCTTTGTGTGGTTTTGGTATCAGCATAACTATGGCTTCATAGAATCAACTGGGTAGTGTTCCTTCTGTTTCTATTTTGTGGAATAGTTTAAAGAGTATTGGTATTAGGTCTTCTTTGAAGGTCTGATAGAACTCTGCACTAAACCCATCTGGTCCTGGGCTTTTTTGGTGTTGGGAGACTTTTAATGACTGCTTCTATTTCTTTCAGGATTATGGGACTGTTTAGATGGTTTATCTGATCCTGATTTAACTTTGGTATTTCGTATCTGTCTAGAAAATTGTCCATTTCATCCAGATTTTCCAGTTTTGTTGAATATAGGCTTTTGTAATAGGATCTAATGATTTTTTTTAATTTCCTTAGTTTCTGCTGTTATATCTCTCTTTTCACTTCTGATTTTGTTAACTTGGATACTGTCTCTGTGCCCTCTGGTTAGTCTGGGTTTATCTATTATGTTGATTATCTCAAAGAACCAGATCCTGGTTTTGTTGATTCTTTGTATAGTTCTTTTTGTTTCTATTTGGTTGATTTCAGCCCTGAGTTTGATTATTTCCTGCTGTCTACTCCTCTTGGGTGAACTTGCTTCTTTTTGTTCTAGAGCTTTCAGGTGTGCTGTTAAGATGCTAGTGTAAGCTCTCTCAAGTTTCTTTTTGGAGGCACTCAGAGCTATGAGTTTTCCTCTTAGCATTGCTTTCATTGTGTTCCATATGTTTGGGTATGTTGTACCTTCATTTTCATTAAATTCTAAAGTCTTTAATTTCTTTCTTTATTTCTTCCTTGACCAAGTTATCATTTGAGTAGAGCATTCTTCAGCTTCCATGTGTATGTGGGCTTTCTGTTGTTTTTGTTGCTACTGAAGACCAGCCTTAGTCCGTGGTGATCTGATAGGATCCATGGAATTACTTCAATCTTCTTGTATCTGTTTTGTGACAGATTATATGGTCAATTTTTGAGAAGGTACCATGAGGTGCTGAGAAGGTATATTTTTTTTGTTTTAGGATGACATGTTATATAGATACCTGTTAAATCCATTTGGTCCATCTCTTCTGTTATTTTCAATGTGTCTCTGTTTAGTGTTTCCATGATCTGTCCATTGATAGGCGTGGGGTGTTGAAGTCTCCCACAATTATTGTGTGAGGTGCAATGAGTGCTTTGAGCTTTAGTAAAGTTTCTTTTATGAATGTGGGTGCCTTGCATTTGGAGCATAAATGTTCAGAATTGAGATTTCTTCTTGGTAGTTTTTCCTTTGATGAGTATGAAGTGTCCCTCCTTATCCTTTTTGATAACTTTTGGTTGAAAGTTGATTTTCTTCGATATTAGAATGGCTACTCCAGCTTGTTTTGGGGGGCCATTTGCTTGGAAAATTGTTTTCCAGCCCTTTACTCTGAGGTAGTGTCTGTCTTTCACACTGAAGTGTATTTCTTGTATGCAGCAAAATGCTGGGTCCTGTTTACATATCCAGTCTGTTAGTCTATGTCTTTTTATTGGGGAATTGAATCCATTGATATTGAGATATTAAGGAATATTGATTGTTGCTTCCTGTTATTTTTGATGTTATTTTTATGTTTGTGTGGCTATCTTCCTTTGGATTGTTGAAAGAAGATTACTATCTTTCTTTTTCTGGGGTGTAGTTTCCCTCCTTGTGTTGTTGTTTTCCATCTATTATCCTTTGTAGGGCTAGATTTGTGGAAAGATATTGTGTAAATTTGGTTTTGTCATGGAATACCTTGGTTTCTCCATCTATGGTAATTGAGAGTTTTACTGGGTATAGTAGCCTGGGCTGGCATTTGTGCTCTCCTAGGTTCTATATGATACCTGCCCAGGATCTTCTGGTTTTCATAGTCTCTGTTGAGAAGTCTGGTGTAATTCTGATAGGCCTGCCTTTATAAGTTACTTGGCCTTTTCCCTTACCACTTTTAAAATTCTTTCTTTGTTTTGTGCATTTGGTGTTTTGACTATTATGTGACAGGAGGAATTTCTTTTCTGGTCCAATTTATTTGGAGTTCTGTAGGCTTCTTGTGTGTTTATGGGCATCTCTTTCTTAGATATCCCAGTGTAGGAGAATGCTAGGGCGGGAGGACAGGAGAGGGTAGGTGGGTGGTAGAGAGGCAGGGGGAAGGGGAAGGGATAGGGACTCCAGATGTGAGACCTGGAAAGGGAATAACATTTGAAATGTAAATAAAGAAAATATCCAATAAAAGAAAAAAAAAGAAAATGGGGTAGAATAGAAGGTGGCAGTGAGAGCTGGGTTGGGGGATCTATCTGCCACTCAGGGTAAGAAGACTAGTTTCTCAGGAAAGATAAACACCCCAGAACCTGAGAAGTCAGTATCCTTAGCATTATCAGAGTCCTCCCATACATTTAGTTCCAAAGTCCTCAATGTTCCCATTGGCACTCTCATTGTAACTGCAGAAGCTCTTTATAACTGAGGCTTAAATTTAAGCTGTAATTCAGCCAATCATATGATGGGGGTTATGTTTGGTTTTCATCAGCTTCAGATCTATGATTGCTAGAAAGAAGATTCTCAGAATACATTAAGAAGCATTGAAATTATGCACATCTAAAGCTAGGAACTTGTATTTCATAACTATTTTTTCCTTCATTATTTTACCTAGAAAAACAAGCAGCCAGCATCTTTACATTCCTTAGTTTTCCAGAAATGTTCAAAGGCCTTATATACAATCACCAGTTCCTTACATCTCACAGTGGTAAATCAGGAGTGTCCAAGGCATTTGTCATGTATATTTCTTTAAACAGTTGACATCATAAATTATCAGCACTCTTCACTCCATCTCTCTTAGTTTCCTTTCCTGCTGTTGTGATCAAATAATCCAACAAAAGCAACTCATGGGAAAGGGGCTTGTGTCAGCTCACAGTCCAAGGGTACAATCCACCAAATGAACATGAATCTCAATGAAGTGGAACTTTTAATGGGTGGGCTTTGCTCTCAAGATTCCTTTCCTATCATAGCAGTGCAACACAGATTTCTTTTCAACAATTACACCTGCTCTCTAAGAACCAGCCTGAATGCCTCCTATCTTGAAAGTTCTTGCAGAACAAATTAGTCTACTATTTTTCAACTCAACTCACATTCTCAAGACAGTGGCAGAATGAAACCAGATTCTTAGTCAATCACACAAATGACTCCTATTCCAATTCCTTACAGAACCCTTGTTCCTCTCATATGTCTCTTGAGGTGAGCTTCTACAGTCCACATTTCTCCTGGCAGTCTGTCTTCTGAGCTCCCAGAGAATGGTCCATTGTGCTCTACTTATAGCCCTTAAGTGGTTTTCTAGCCTTATATTCCAAACTCTTCCTTATTACTCCCACAAACGTTGCAAAGGCCTAAGAAGCCCCAGTTATACATACCTATTTTCCATCTTAATTTTTCTGTTGCTGTAATAAAATACCCAACAAAAGCAATGAAAGCAAGAGATTGTAAGGAAGTCAAAGCAGCGTGAACATGAAGAGCTAATCTACAGAAATCAGGAATCAGACAACAGTGAATGCATGCTTTTTCTCAGTTCACTGTTTTCATTTTTATGCATTCCAGCATCCCAATCCAAGTCATGGTGCCACCAGCAGTGGGCTGATCCTCCAGCCTAAACTACCTAGACAATCCTATCAGAGGTTAACCCAACCTAGATATCTCCTCTAAGGTGAGTCAGAGGCTTGTCTCCTAGGTGATTCCAAATTATGTCAGGTTTACAATTAACACTAACTTTTACTGTCAGAATGTCTTTAGGTGCAGTAGAATTTGAAAGCCAGCTCCAGATTCCATCATGAACTTTTACAGAAGTCCATCCTAACAACCTTGTTTCTCTAGAATACACAAGGTATCAAAGTCTGTATTAGTCATGATTCTCTACAAGAAAAATGGAGAGAGTGGAGGGAGCAGGAGTGGGAGCTAGATGCAAGGGGATTTATTAGACTGCCATATACAACACCAGCAGGAGAGATAAACCCATCATCTTTAATTAAATGTTGAACAACGGCCATTTATAAACTACAGAGACGTGTGACTGAGAACATGATAACTGATAAATCCATGAAGCTGGATGCCACAGAAGTACCAATCTGGCACTGAAGGCTTGGACAGTCACTGGTCATCAGTCCACATTGGCTAGCAAAGATGTTGGCACCTGATGTCAGTGGAAAATGGCAGCAGTGACAGTAGACACACTTGCTTAGGAAGAAGAACCAAAGGCAGGCAGGTGACACTACATTTTCCTTGAACCTCTTCATGTCTTGGCTACCCACTAGAAGGTGCCACTCACCTTGAGAAAGAGGTTCCACTCCTCAGTTAATCTCTTCTGGAAACACTCTCTCAGACACATCCAAGTGGCCTTGGTGATTTCAAATGTACAAGCTGAAAATCAAGACCATCACAATCACAGGTAGCAAAGCCAAAGGGTCAAAAATAGTGAGAACATAAAAGCTACAGAAGAAAACAATGCAATTCTTATTAAGTAAATAAAGGTCTAACCATTTAATAACAGTGATGAAGTTTTTTCATAAGGAAAACCACAGCAACTGTAAAATAAGTACTCTTTCTGTTGGCACATCCTGTATCCCTATAATATTTTAGGAAAGTCATTTAACAAGATAAATCAAGCACCTTCAAAATATTTGTACTTTACTCCAATTTTGAGAACCATGGCCCCTGAAATGAGAGACAAAGGCAAAAATTAACATGTGACAAATTTAAATGGAATTGCTTCTATTAAAATTATAAACACCGTCAATGTACAAAAGAAGAATAGTCAAATGAATTATAGAACATTCACAGGTTGAATTATTCAACAGCTATTAAAAATAATGTTTCTGAGAAGTTGCAATAACATGGAGAAATATTCATGATTTAACACTCGGAAGAAAGCAGGACAAAAGACAAACATACTGAGGAGTCCCTGATATTGAAAGTGCCCGCCTCTATGGAAGCTCCATTTTGAGGAAAGATCCTGAATGACTAGCTGTTTGTGCCTAATGTTGCTTTAACTTGTGGTGAGATGCTGTTATGTATAAATATAACTATACACCATCTATAAAAATAAACTACAAAATGAGGGGAGGGGCAGCTTCTAAATTAGTGTTGTCAATGTTGCCTGTGATTCCAGTCAATAATTTTGTTCCCCATCTTGGGCCTCAGATAAAAAAATAGGTGGAGTGAGAGACACTGTCAAGTTGCCAAAAAAATTGCTTTTTCCACTATGGGTGATAAATTATTTTGATGGTAGTTTGCAAAAAGAATCCCAAACATGCTTTGAATTGTGGAGTATTACTGTGTCGTTTGTTAGATGAGCCTGTTCTGAAGGTAATATTCTTTTAGTCATGTAAGCTGAGGGCTAAGGGGAGAAAATATGTCTAGTTTTACAATGCTATTATCTGAGCCTTAATTAATTATTTATAGACCACTTTTTCCCCTGAGAAGCAACTTAGGTGACTTCAGAGATGATGTGGAGTTATGAACAAGATTGTTTTGAACATAAGAATACAGCTCATAATTGAGTGTATGTTTGCATATATAATGCTCTGGGTTCAGTTCCCACCACTACTCTTCCTTAGCCTCCCCAAATCCACATGCTCATTTTGGATCACCCAAGGGTAAGCTAGATGAGGATGCCTGAGTCCCACTTCCACTGGGAAACTGGTACCCAAGCCTGACTTCCCCTAGAATCTTGGGCTCTCATTTTCCACTAAGGGTCTCTAGGTGCTGGGTAGCTATCTCCCCAGGTTTTGGCAGACACAAGGCACCTCAGATTTGACTGAACTTATTTGCAGCAAGGACTTTCCCGATCAATGAAGTACTCTTATGTTCCATCCATAATTACAGGAAAACAGTGAGCATTGTTGACCTTCCCCCCTGGAGCCCTCTGGATCTGCCTTATCCAAGTGCCTCTGCACAGGATGGCAGCATAAATGTGGCGCAGAAAGCTGTGAGTCTTTGTCAGATACAACTGCTCCCTCTAGTCTCTAGTGTCATCCCTCAAGCCACATGATAGGAAAAAAAAATCAGTGAGTACACACGTCACTGGATAGGAATGGTAACAAAATTATATGGTCAAAAAAAATGAGATGGAATCAGATTTGATCTAAATCAATGCACATGAAGCTACACACACCTGTAGCCTGGAAGTCCAGCTATGTTAGTTCCAGTCTGTCACTCACTGCCCTTCTATTATCTAAAGTAAGACTCCAAGGACCAGTCTGAGAAACCACAAGCAAGCCAGTCTCTCTACATTTCTTTTCCTGTTTCCAGAACTTTCCAGAAGGCTTCAGTTTCTAAAATACTCACATATAAAACTTTAATGAAAGTAAGAGAACTATCATAAGAATGTTCCACCAATAAAAATTATATTTTCTATAAAAATTGGATATTGAAATGGTCACTGTACATGTTAGGTTATATCCAATGGCATCCCCTTCAACAGTCACCTGCGTGTTCTCAGGATCTATTATTCTGATCTCCCTTCTGGACACAAGAATCCAGCTGTTGATAGGGCCCACTACAGAGGGAAGGACATTGCTTTTCCCTCATCCCCAACCTCAGACCCTGCTAGACTGTAGCATAGCAAATCTGTACTGATGTGAGTTTTTGTTTTTTTAAAAAAAGGCAGAATTTTGGATTAATATTCCAAGCAATGTAGCATTCATGCTGCCCAAACTTGTCGATTTGAAAATGGCTTTACTTTATCTTTTCAAAAGATATATAAAAATAATCCTTCCAGTATAACAAGTTATCTTCCTTGAAAATAAATACAAAACAGATGACAGCTTACAGCCTGAAGTGCCTTAGATCAACATTTCCAAAGTATTGGCTCAACTATTGTTTGTTTTTGTTTTGGGGGGAAGGTTGGAGGGTCATAAATGAAGTCCTCAATCTTCAAGACACAGCTGAGGAGGAAAGCACAATTCACTTTGTATTTCAAGGTGCTCATAAGTCTGTATGCTAAAAATAAAACTGCCTGATGGCAGAGGTGGGAGGGGGAGAAGCAGAGAGAGGACAGGGAGAGAGCGATATTGTTATAGTGACTGGCTAGTTAGCACAGCAGCACGGTTCATGAAGCCATTTCTTAGTGGTCCTCACTAAATTGGAAGCATCTTCATCCATAGAATCAGGTCTTCGGAGGACCAATTACAATTGAGTTAACTTAGCCCAGAGGTGGGTTTTAAAGAATTCAGCCAGAGAATATTGACACAACCCCTTACATATGGCTTCATTCTGTGAACACATATGCACATGCACACACAAACACACACACACTCACACACACACACACACGCACACACACACACACACACACACACACACACAC